>VYZR01051740.1:9465-34420 GCA_013400675.1 Oxylabes madagascariensis | reverse complement strand
TCTCTTCTCTGTGGTGAGCAGTTACAGAACTTGAGGAAATGGCCTGAAGCTATGTCAGGAGAGGTTTAGCTTGGTTCTTAGAAAAATATTCTTCACCCAGAGGGTGGCTGGGTGCTGGAAAAGGCTCCCCAGGGCAGTGGTCACAGCACCAAACCTGACAGAGCTCAAGGAGCTCAACACTCTCAGGAACATGATGGGATTCTTGGGGCTCTTCTGTGCAGGGCCAGGAACTGGACTTTGATGATCTGTGTGGGTCCCTTCAAACTCAGAGTACTCTGTGATTCTCTGTGATTCTTGTTACACCAAGGTTTTTGAAGATCATAGCCCTGAGGTCTCCTGTGACTCTGCCAGGACACAGAGGGGCACATGGCCACTGTGTGTGGGGTGCAAAGGGACAGTCCCCACTTCACCACTGCCCTGCCAGCCAGGTTTGACCCCTATACAGGCACTTCATGACCCTCCTGTCTAAATAACTTTTGTGGAGAGCCATCCTGGCTGCAAGCCTGGACAGACTTGTACCACAACAAGAAACTCAGGGCTGGAGACACAAAACCCAGCTCAGTTCTCCTGGCAGGGCAGCAGAAGCAGACACAGGCAGTGACAATAACCCAAACCTTCCCAAGCACTCCAATTAGGTGCCGTGTTATGGAAGTCTAAGGACTATGAGCTCATAAACCAGATGGATTTTTACACTAATGAAAATTGCAAATCACACATGAGAGATGCTGGAGCCTCATCCTGACAGGCTGAGCACTATCAAGCTCCAGGGAGGAAGATGAGGGATACAACTAAGTAGGCAAGAGAGCCAGTCTGTTTCAAATCACACATGGAAGAGAATTTTATTTCCAGTAGAGGCAGTGATCAGAGAAGGATCAGGATAATGCCTGAGAATGTTACAATATCATTTTTTAAAAACTAGAACTTAATAAAAGGATTCCAAATTAGTCATTTCCTGCTTCTTCTAACACTGTTGTGCATGTGGAGTTAAAAATGTCTAATTTTGCTGTTTTGAAAAGACTGATAGTACTTGTCATTCACTGCAATTTCTCCGAGTACCCTATCATTATCTGTTGATTATGTTCGAAATGAACTCTGTCATGTCTCCACATCTGTTCAAAACCAACCAGATTTTTTTCAGAAAAGAGCTCTTTCAGGTCAGAGGGATGGAGTTTGAGTAAAAATTAAGTGAAATGAGAAAAACTAAGACCAGGAACCTATCTGGCATTTCTGGGTAGCATTAAATTTGCTGTGCAAATGAAAGCTGTAGGAGCACTGCACAGAGTCTCTTTTTATGTTTCTTTGAGCTCTTGGCTCTTTGTATTTAATCTACATCACACATACACATATATCAAGGAGAGAAATATTGCATTGCTTAGATTAACATTTTGAGAAGAGATAGCAGAAAAAAAATGGAGAGGTAATTCTGTAAATATGAACAGAAAACTCCCCCAAGTGAAAATGATTGTAGAAAGAAAACAAAGCTGAGAGAAAGGAGGAGGACAAAAAGCAGAAATATTTCATGCAAGATTTGAAATGAAATTGTTAAATAAACCATCATATCAAATATTCAAAATGCTTATAAATATTTACCAATTAGGTACCACATGAAATATGCACATGCCTGCATAGAAAAGCTGTGGGACAGATTTCCTTCTGGGTATTTACAGCGTTTTTGGCTGGCCATATGTTTGGGAATGTAAAGAAGCACAAGGCCTGTGGGAGGGAAAGTGATGAGAGAAGATGCTTAGGAAGGGCCTTGCACTGATCTTGACCATGTAACTTTGTTATCCTCTGAAATGCACCCAGCACCCCTCCCAAAGAGCTTTGTCAACTGCTGACACTTTTGAATATAGTTGAGTGCATTCGTATTGTTTCCAGCCTAAATGCCTACATGCACAGTCCGTGCCAAGGCTGTACAGTTAATTTTCCAGAAAGCACATCCAGTTGGTTTATGTTCTCTTGCTTTTTAAGTGGCAGCACATCAGAGGATTATTGGAGCTCTGGGTATATTGTGCCGTACCCATGGGCACGTCTCTGAATTTAAACCCCACTGCTCGTTTGCTCTAGGCTTTCCCCACTCAGGGAGCAGGTTCCCTACTCAGGTGCAGGTTGCTAAATGTTTCTAGAGGTAGGAACAGATGCCCCAGTTCATTTTTAAAATGATCCAGACCTTGACTTCTTAATCTCCAGCAAGCACAATATAATACGCAATCTGCTCGTACACAAGGGTTTGACATTTCAGAAGTGTGATTCTGCTGCTTTCCAAGCAATTTGGACCCTTTTAAATGGAGCCAAGATAAACACGGCTGTGGATTTTCCTCTGAGCAGAGCCAGGCTGCGGCACAGCAGAGCAGAGGGGCCACCAGGCAAAGGGGGATTTTAGGGTCTGTCAGGAGACACTGAGAGATGTGGCCAATACAAGAGCACAAGGACAAACCAGAGTGCTGTCTGTGTTGACATTATTCTTCTCCAAAGAAGCCCAGAAAACAAAAGGATTATTTGATCGAGGACCAAAAATTTTCTGACTTCCAACAAGCCATGGAAATAACATCCCGTGCATCATTACAAGGATTTCATTGGCAGTTACACTGACTGATTTACAACAAGACCATTTTTTTGGTGTCTCTTTATTCTCCTCAGCTTTCTAGCTGCAATTCATCTCTTCATATGCACTGCTCATCTCTAGACAGCATATCCCTCCACCAAGGGGATAGAGCAGTAAGGAATCAATCAAACCTCTTTGGATTTCACCTCATACCTATTGACTGGTAGATACATCAAATCCTTTAAAGAAGCTCGACAAGATGGTGCTAATGATTCTAGTTGTGGAGCTGAAAATCCTTTAGAATTTGTTACCATTCTTTTGCAGCATCATTTGCAGGTCCAGGTTTATGTTTAATCTTCAGCAATAACATTCCAAGAACTTTAAAGTATGAACTGTCAAAAGCAGCAGAAAGGACATGTTTGCACCTCCCTGTTTAGTTTCTACTCTTTTGCACTTCAGCTCTTTTCTGCTCTAGCTTTTATGAATTTACCAACTCCACCAATAATTTCTTCTGGGAAATTATTCATATTTTTGATAAATGTAGCTTCTGTGGGACCAAAACGAATGAATAAATTTTGGGAGCTGTTTTACCATCAATAAAAACATTAGAAAAGGAAAAATACTTTACTTTGACTTCCCCTTGGAACAATTCCTTTAAAAGGTGTCTGGGTGTTTCTTTTTATTCTAAAATTAATGGATGGATTATTTGGGGAAGCAAAGGCAGGAATTGAACATAATCCTTAAAGAAAGTTAGGGACTGAGACTGAGCACAATTCCTGACCCTTTAACCAAAGTTTTAGATTCCCTAGCATAAGAAATTTCAGAATCAGTCCACTCTCAGCCTTTTTTATTACTTCTATTGATTTTCTTTACTATATGAAACTTAATATAAGTTTCCTGTACATGCGAGCTCCCTCCACACTGAAGTTAATGGATAACTTGACTTATCCAAAGTTCTCATCCTGAACAGAATACAGTCTTTCCATACCTAATGAGTTCCCCGAAAAACACCTCCATCTCCTCTACTCCTTTTCCCCAAAGTCACCTTCAGCCTGACAGGTACCATTACTGAGCATCCCTGTGCATTAACATCAGTGCTATTCAGCAGAGAGCTGAATACCACCCCATGCCAAGTCTCTGAAAGTATTTAATTAACCCAGAATAGAAATTCTATAGGTTTACAACTTTTTTTTTAATGAGAACATTTAAAGTCTCAAGTTTGGCATAGCAACTTTTCAACATGAGATGGCATTTGATGCTTGATGTACTTCTCTTTCCTATCACCTCAGCTCGTTTTCAAACACATCACAAACAAGCCACGGCTTTTCATTCCTCAACTAAGTGAAAGGTGTTTTCTTTTCTTGCAGACTTCCCCTAGCTCATTTGAATGTTTATGCTGAAACACCTGTTTTCAGAAGATAAACTAACTATCAAGTCCCTGGATGTCACATAAACAGGACAGGCTAGACAGAGGTATTAATGAAATGTGCATGACAAATGTGGGGAATACACAAATCCAGCCAAGGAGAGGGTCTGTCTCCTGTGTCCTGTCAAAGCTTCTCTTGAAATGCAAACTCTGCATTTCAAAATAATACTCTGATAATTTTCTGGTTGAAGAAGGGTTTAGGATCTGCTCACATCAGCAGTAAAATCAAGCTCGCGATGACGCAGTGCAATGCTCTAAATCCCTCTCCGTGACATACAAATATCTGTTTGCTCCTTGTTGGGATATAACACTGAGAATCCCTGGTTACCTGGGAGAAAAGGCCAACACCCACCTCACCGCAAACTCCTTTCAGGTCATTCTGCAGCTCTGGTGTGAGGGATTTATCAAAGCACAAAGTTACCTCTGGGCCAAGCTTCTCATTCCTCATGCCATCCATACTTCTTCTCTCTGAAATTTTCCCATGTATGTTACATTCCTGATCTCTTTGTTGCAAGCTTCACTGGGGAAGATTTCTATTTCCTATACAATTTGAGATGGAATAGCTTCCTTGCACTAAAAGAATTATCTGCATTCCCTCAATTATGCAGCTCTTTTCACCTCAGCTGCTTGAAATCTCTGTTTCCTGAAAATCAGATGGGAAAAAAAAAAACCAGGAGAAAATAATGAATTTAATTTCAAAGTAATTGTTTGCTCAAGACAGCTTCATTTATCCCTTATGGTGGGGTAAATTTGACACCTTCAACTTGCTTGAGGAACACACTTACATGTTCAAAGGTGCTATGAGTCCCTCCTCTCGTAGGAATTTTGGCTACAAGCAGCTCATGCATATCAGGAAAAAGATGCCTGAATCCATCGTTCAAGTGAATGTTGGCTTAACTGCGAGCCATGAAGAAAGTGATATTAATAATTAAAATAATCTGATGTTTTCCAGGTCTCAAACAGCCAACTACTACAGTTCTCAATGTCCAGCAAGGAGGGCTTCTTATAAAACTGGTTACAAGCATCAGAGTGGATGAAATTCTGGTTCCCACAGCACATAAGCAGCAACAAAGCACGTTGGAAAAATGTGATCCCAGCTGCTGAGTCCTGGCACAGACAACTCTTGACCATATGGAAATTGTCCTCTGTCTAAGAAGAGCAGACTTAGAAGTCGTGCTGCAGAACCTTCTTGAGCAGAAATATGAATATAAAAGGTGCATAATTATATCTCTTTGTTCTGAAATGAGTTCAGATCCTGGGGTTTGGACAGTGAGAATGAAATGACACCCAGTGTGCAACGAGCTGTTTCCATGCTGCACTGGTGACAATTTCCCTGCAACAAATTATATTCCAGAAAATTGTCATTTTTGATCATGTAAATGCCAAAACCCAATAGATACTACAGTACCTAGCACCATTTCAAAGCACTATGAAATTGTTTGTATACCATTACTGTTTATCCACAACTCTCTGAATAGTCTGCCTGGACTCAGTTAGGATAAGTTCATCATAATTATCTACAATAACAACAATTAACAACATAATGAGTGATAAACTAAATCACTTCCCATCTGCATTCTATTTGATGTCAGACTTGAAATCCTCATAATATGTTACTTAGTTTACATTCATTAATATGATATTGATTCCCTACAGTGCCTTGGATGAACGTACCTGACTCCATTCTCCCATCTGCTGATCTAACATCATTATTCTATTTGGAGCAATCATCCTAATTATGCTCATTTGTAGTTCCAGTAGATCTCCCTTCCCAAGGTGAATAATGAGCAGCACTCTTTGGAAAGCAGTCATCTCCTCATAATAAACCTCCCGGCTCCTAACTATTCCCAAACCCCCAGTGCTGATACCAGCTGAATGATTGGCCATTTGGTGGTACTAATTAATTGCAAAGCTTACCAATGTTGTATTGGACTGATATTACAGTGATGATTGCAGCCTTTTCTGTCTGTTTCCCTCTCAAGAATTGGATTTTGGCTTTCTGAAAAATATCTCCATTTTTGGTGCTCTAAGATACCACTCACTGGTACCACTCTCTGCTGAGGGGAGGAAGAAGGGAATTGTGTTGCTGTGTCATTTTATATCAGTAAGTGTGCTGAGAAAACTCTTTTAGATGAATGGTGAGTGTGTAAACTCAAAGTCAGACGAGCTCTGTGCTCCCTGCAGAGGACCCAGTGACTGGGATGAAAAGACCCAATAAGTCCTTCCAACAGCCAGCTCAGGGAGGCAGGAACCCTCCTTGCTGCACTGCCATCGAGTGCATGCACTAATTTGAGCACCAGGGCTCATTTTGTCTTCCACGCTCAGTGGGCAAGGAAGGAAAACACTCTGTCACTGTTAACTAAACATAGGCAACTGGCCAAATCATTCTCCCTACTGATCCGAGCTCTCTGAGCAGCTGGCAGCAGAGCTGGCAGGGAAATGCGGGATGCTCCGGTCTCAGTGGCAGCGAGGGCTCCTGCCCAGCGCCACAGAGAGACCCCGGCACTGGGACAGGGCAGCCAAAGGAACAGCAGGAGGTGGCACAGAGGAGTTTGTCTCACCTTTATTGCTTAGAGCCTGGGGAGACAAATGCCTGTTCTGTGGGAGAATCCAGATGATTGGGAGGGATTGTGGTAGGGATAAATCCCACCTGCTGCTACACCAGCCAATCACACCGTGCTGTGATGGATACGAGATGGGATGTGTTATTCCTCGTTTGTCTAAAGAGAGGAATCCACGAGCAGGGATCAGCCTTGGATCAGACCTGCTGGTCATCCCACTGCTTCACTGCACATCATCCTTTCAAAGGGTGAGGAGGAAATCATGGCTCCAACAAATCTGGAGATGACTCGATGGTCAAATGGGTCATGATTTTGCCAGCTACTCAGTTTTCCTCCCATGTTAAAGCTATTATAAAGATCAAAATGTGACAGTAATAAGATTGTGGTAAGCTGACCTTTTACATTTAAATTTTGAAAGTGTTTCTAAACTATTTGTTGCTTCTCTGCTGGGTTTGTGACAGTCATTTTATCTGTTGGAGTCAACCTTCAAAGCATCTGTACTCAAAAACCTGTTGCAGAGTAGTGCTTGCACAAAAAAGACACAATACAGGCAGGTCACCTTCATTCCTAAACTCAAAATAATCTCTAAAACCAAAGAATTTTCTTAACTCCTTGTCTCTGAGAAGCAGAAACTGGCTGAGGAACAGGTATCAGTATCACTTCTTCTACAAGAGCTCCCATTAGCCAGTTACATGCCACTTAAATCTTCACAGCAGTGACCTACTGTCCTTTGCTCAGCCATATGTAGTATACCACTCCACAACACACATGGACATTATATTAATTTCATTTTACCTTATCTCACTTCCTTTATATCATAGTGACACTAATTTTATAACTGTATTCAACCTTGCCTTCACATAAGTCCCCCCTAAACACAAATTATCTCAAAATGGCAGGTGTTTATTTTCCTTCTATTTATTAAAAACTCTTTACATTCCTGAGTAACATGTTGTAAGCTTTATTGTACATCATCCTAACTACAAAATATTCAGCAACTGCCTTTATCAAAGGTAAATGACTCTTGTATTCACTAACAGAAGTTTAGGTTTAAGAAGGATGAAAAGGAGAACCCTCAGCTCTAAACTCCTTTTAAATATATTCAATGTGCTTCATGTTACTGTATGTGAGGTGTCGCACACACAAATATATTTCCTGAAAATAATGGTTCAGTAAAATTAGTTGCCACAAGGCCTTGGCACCTCAGCGTGGTTTACAAAAGTCATCTCACGTAACAAAAAATTAACTTCCAAATTCTTCATCACATCCAGAATTTAAGAACTGTGTGGAAAATCTGGATTTAATATAGTCATTACATCAGGCTACAAAAGGAAAAAGCAAAAGTCACCAGCCATGTATACAGGGAGAAGCACACTGACAGTTCCAGTCCAACCCTTTTATTGGAAGGTTGAAGTTTCAGATTCAGAAGTTCAACATCAGATGTTTCTGGCAGGGGAGAAACAAACACATTTTTATTGCTGGATTTCTCCCCCTTTTTTTGTTACACTTTTATCCCAGGATTATTTATGTGTAAGGGACTTCACTCTGCTCACCACCCGTACGGGCTGCTGCTTTTCAGGTCCCTTAAAAATAAATCCATTAATAGAGATTTTCCAACTCCTCAGAAATGTGCTTATGATGGAGGATGGGCTGATTATTTGTAAGGAAACACTGAAACCCCAGGAGGAAAGCTACCCTAAAGCAATTTCAACTGGTTCCAGAGTTTACACTTATTTCTCTATCTGGCTAAACATCACAGTGATTGGCTGAAAAGTTTTATATGTAAAAATTCTTCCAAATCGCTCACCAGTAGTGAGGCAACTGCTGTGCTACTTCCTTATATGACACTTTTCTATTGCTCTCTACTTCCCAGATGTTTTCTCCCATTAATGATTATTCCATTAAAGATGATTCCATGTTATTTTATATTTTTATGATCATGTCTGTTGCTCACCTAAACTGAAATCCTGCTCCAGGGACGTGTTCAATCAAGCTGGAAGCAGTAAGGTGTAAGTGCTGCAGTTGCAATGTTGCTCATCCTTAACTGAGTGGGACTAAAAATGACTTCCCAGGGAGCCGTAAAGGGTAATAAACATTGCACTGATGGTGTGCACACTGGCATTGCCAAAAAATCTCACTTGCAGTAACATCACAGGAAACAAAAGTATCCCAGATATATTCTCTGGGAGAGTCAAACATTTCCAGGGTTGCGTCTGTCTTGCTGTCCTCAAATATTCAAAGTTCCCTTCAATTTTTGGAGGTTTTTTAGGGGAACAAAACCCTTGAGGCATTAATTCAAACATTACATTTTCTTACATTGGTGCATTGTCTATGCTTTGATGTGTAGAAAGAGTCTTTTTTCCCCTTTCACTCTTTCAAAAGAGAGAATGGGCTGGCTCCCAGGAAAGCAAAGAAAACATTTTCCTGCATATAAGGTATTTTGATAACTTTAAAGAGGTTTTCTTTGAGCTGGGAGATTTTAACAACAACGCCACTCCTAAGGTGGGTGAAATAACCTTGTGGGCAGAGGACATTATCCAATTTTATGGGACTGCTCAGTGGCTTGTGCCACCAACAGAGTTACAACTTCCATGAAAAATGGTCTTAATTTTTCCAGGTACAGGTGTGGGTTGTAGATGACTGAGTTATACCCTTCACTATGAATCACAGTACCTACTGCTCTGCTTGACTGTGAGCAGACATAGACAGATGGTAACACACCTTCACACACAGAGATACAAATCTGGATTTCTCCAGACAGCTCCAGATATCACAGCTTTGGCAGTGGTTCTACACCCCTATGAAAAGCTTTGAAGATTTTCTTCTCATGCTACATTTTAAAACCATTTTCTTGGGCAATGTGCCAGGCAGAAAATTATTTAATCACAGAACCTAAAAAGAGCACTTACCATAACAGCCCTCAAAATACAAAGGATATTTCTTAATTTATAAACATTTAAGGAGAACAACACAAAAGTCACAAATTTGATGGGTTTTAAGGCTATATATATCCTTTTTCCACAGTCTCTGCTACATATCCATGGAAAAATGTAACTGCGATTAATTAATTTAGCTCTCAAGACAAAGCTGGTGTAGCATCTATTATTAGTGAATTTGTCTCTGAAAAAGAACAGCATAGAGAATGAGTTCCTTCTGCACAGAGCGAGCCACACTCAGCAAGCCAAACTAATTCACTACAAGGCTTAAATAAATTCTCCTTCTCCCAGGCTATTTCCATTATTGTTTTTGATTTCCTCTCTTAGTTTAATACCTAATTTGTTCCAACAAGAAGTTAAACTTCTAACAATAGGAAATTTGTTTTCCTGCTTTACTGGGACTTGATTCTTTCCTGTATTATGAACAGGGTAATTGGTTGTTCCTGTTTATGCATTTGCTTTGCACAAGTGAAAATTCAAATAAAAAAATCATACGTTCTAAATGTGTGTGCTTTCATGGCAGTTGGGAAAATTGGCTTATAGGTGAGAGTGGAAAAAAAGGATCAGTTCTTTTTAAAGGTTAAAAACCACTAAACCACAGCCTTGACTCCATCCCTAAGGAGAAATAATATTCTCACTAAAGATCGACCTGTAACAGTTAATATTCAAAAAAAAATCGCTTGGGAGTAGTGACTTTTCATATACTCATAAGTATTTGTATTGGTGATGCTTAATTTTCAAAACAGGCACTAGGTAGGATTGAAAGCTGTGCAAGAGAAAATAAAAACAATAGTAAAAGACAATGAATACATTCTGCCTACCAGACCAAATTTTTGAAGTTCCTTCCTGCCTTCTCTTCTTAAAACCCAGCAAAGTGAAACATGAGAAAAAAATGAAAGCTGCTTGAGTGAAAAATACATCTCTTTAAAATATGCAAATCCTGTCTGGAAGAAAAATAAAGAGAAGAACAGAATGTCTGAAAAATTAAATGAAAACTTAAACAAAAGCCAAACACACCAAAGCCTTTAAGAGCATCTTGCTGAAATAATAAATATGAGTAATAAAAAGTATTCCCAAACAACAGAAGAAAGATGTCTGCAGAGAACATGATGAGGGCAGAGATTAAGAAAAGATTAAAAGATCACTCAAGGAAGAATGGGTCAGAGTGGAAATATTAAGTGATGGATTTACAAGAGCGTTCATGAAGCTAATTAGGGAGGTTCCCATGCCAGTTTCTGGTTTCAAAGGAGATGAGTCACAGGCACCAGCTCCCATCAGTCAGTCCTGAGACCAAACAAATCCAAGAGTCTATTCAGCCTGGGTAGGAAGCAGAGTCTTAAGTGCAGCCTCGCTGGTTTACAGTCTGAGGGTTTTCAAAAAAAGCATTTTTCTCTTTCCAAGTTCACTGCTATCCATTCTCTCAAAGTTTTTCCCCTTCCTACTATTTTACTCTTCAACATTTTACACCATTTTTTATCTTTTAATCACTCTTTTCAAAAGACCAAGAGTCTAATAACGATTTTTTAACTCCCTGCAGCATGGAGCTAGAAATACCAAGAAAATGGACAAAGTAATTTCTCTTAAGAAGTTGAAGTTAAGCATATCCTGTGAAGTTAACAATTTATAGTTAGGTAGAATAAAAGTTGGAGCCGATTTACTGAGGCAAGAGGAATGCCAGATCATCCCAAACAACTACAAGTCTTTGAGTCTCAAGGGCTGTTTTGTTGCTCTTTCAACATCATGAGAACGGAGGGATTCGAGCCTCAGCTGCTTTGCATCACTGCAGCCCCAATGGGACAAGAGACAGTTCCAGCAGGCTCATCCCTGCAGGCATCCACACACTCGACTTGCTGCCCCACCAGCCACCCATCCCACAGCCCCTCACAGTCCCTCAGCCAGCTGAGTCTGGGCGTGATGCTCACCTGCACAGGAGGGCAGGCCCCCTGCCAGGACCTGCTGTTGGACCCCAACAGCTTTTACAGAAAGTGTTTCAGAGGAGAAGGGCCAGTAAGACACATATAAGTGAGAAACAAAACATGATGTTCTGTAGTAAACACAATGACAGTGTTGGTGGGAGCTGCAAACAAAGACCAACCACCATATGTCTTCCAGGTGGTGATTTTGATCTTGCTTTTAGTAACATTTTAATCAAGAGGAGCTGAGATCTGATTTACTGCTTATGGTTGGTGAGATCTTTTCTAAGCCTCCTTTGTGAGTCGCTAATTTGATTTGTCTGGATTGCTAAATGGAATGATTTGCCTAATTTATTTCATCACAAGGATGCTTCCTGACATACACAAGCACGTGGTCTAATTTGAGAGCATGCAAGGCTGTAAAACAGTCCTGGCTGTGGAGTGGGATCTCACCAGAAAAAGGAGTACACAGTCACTGCTTTAGGAAAAGTAAACAGAACTATTCTGGCTTTCACTCAGTCTCCACAATGTGCACAGTAATATTAAGCGGATGCTGCTATTAAAGACAGTTGCAAAGGCATTTCCTGCAGGCTGTTTGCTAGAAATTCAATCTCCTAAGGCTTTTGATGGACGCATAAAAATGATTCTGTTGACTCTGCTTTTAATATTCCAGTCTTGGAAATGAGTCACCTGCCTGGGAACAGCTGGTAACTGTGCAGGCATCTGCATATGCCTTCACACCAAGCTGCCATGAGGGAGATGGATTTCTCTGGACCAGAGAGGAGAGCAATTCTCATCAGCCCCCAATCTGTACTGCCTTTGCTCCAGTGGATGTTGGTTTGGTTTTTTAAAACACAAAATGAAAACCAGAAGGAGAGAGAAAGTCATGAACTGGTTCTTAATTTTGAGCTTTCAAAAAGCTTTCAAAAGCTTTTTGAGCTTTTCTCAATTTTGAGCTTTTTTGTCACTATACAAAAATGACAAAACAATTAAAGTTATCTTTTTTTCAACTTGGGCTGCCCCCACTACAGGAGATTATAACTGCATAAAGACCTGCAAACACACACAGGGACTCTGATGTTTACTTCTTTTTTTCTGAAATCCATCTCTTACAGGTTTCCAACCCAACCCATTTCTACGTGTATTTTCATAGAAACAACTGGTTCCATATTTTTCATTTTACTTTGGGGAAGAGGCCTTATTTATTTCTAGCCTAATGGACCACATCTTTCATAACAACTTTTTTTCTACAATTAGTAAGAAAACTTTCTTTTTGACAACATTTTGCAAAGCTGTTTCATCAGATTTGCAGCATATTACTGAATCTTAGCAACTTAAGGTGATAAAAATTCTATTCAGTTTCTACCACAGTAAAAAACTAAAAGAATCAATAAATTGGCCTACCACAGGTAATTCAAGTTTTCTTCTTTAAAGTGGTCCATGTGGCTGTTTTTTTTCACATTTCTCTGCACAAAGAGGCAACTTTAAAAATTTCATGTTCTCTAAAAGAAATAGCACATGTATTGACTTCGCATTTTGATATGCTGAAAAGTGCTATTGCATAAGAGATTTGGGGCAGCAAGCAGCAGGCGAGAGGCACTGCATTTATATTTTAATTAGCTCATGCTAGCAGTTTTTTCAGAGGTTACTAAATTACTATTTGTCCACCTACATTATTAAAACTTGTGTCTTTCTGTTTCAAGGACTCTTTGTACCTCCTTAAAACTCTATATCTGCAATTGCACATAATTTTTAAATAATGCTCTTAAATAATCCCAAGTGATAATTGTATAAATCTGTTGAGTGCCAATTTTAATTATAGAACGTTAGGAATCTGATTCTGGGAAAAGTACTATTTTATTCACAAAAAGAACTCTCCAGAACTTGTCTAATTTCATAAACTTTCTTCATTTGTGGGCTTCTTAAATATGTTTTCAGCAATTGTGTTCTTTCCTCAAAATAAATTCTTAAATCGTCATGTTCTGTGAAAAACCCCCCCATTGTTTTATTAATACCCTATTTCACATCACACTGATTATGTTAATAAGAATAAATATTTTTACATAAATACATATCTCTGGGGTTTTTTTGCTACAGTGAGAATACATTAGAATCTTGAGAAATTTCTTATTTCTGGAAGAATTAATGTGCTAAAGGAATGTGAAATCTTTGGAGCAAACTAATGGTATGGGTAGGTACTTCACTAACATATATGGATGAGTGCTGCACAGTCTCTTCCAATAAGACAATGAACTTGGAAAACCTGGAAATGCAGTCATTTGGTAAATAGTTTCTAATGTTTTGGGGTTTTCCTGGTATTGATTTTTTCCCATCCATTTGCCAGTACAGAGACACAACCACCATGAAACTCTTCACCATTTGATTGTCGGTTTGCCCCTGGAGGATTTGTGCACTTGCCAGTGCTGGTATAGACACTGCTGGCAGCTCCAGGAGCAAAAGGAAGGATTCTGGTAGAAATACATTTACTCTTCTGCAGCAGGACTCTTATCAGGACTGACAGGCATGCAATGCTGAGACTTCATGCTCTTCTCAATATACAGTTTTCTATGAAAAGAAGCTGGGGCATTAATGAGATATTAATGTTGTTAAGTGTGGGTATGAGCCTCCAGTACTTTCACACTGGAGCAACCCTCACTCAAGCAGTCAGATTTACTGAGCCCAAGGAGGTTGCTTCAGTCAGACTGAATCCAAATAGAACTTCCCCTTCAAATTATTGTGTCCTTGCATCCCGATACACATGGGGAAAAAGAGTTTGAAAAATTTTACCCTGATTTTATTGCCCAAAAGATCTCAGAAGTTTGGGAATTTTTTTCCTGTTAGAGTTACTAAAGGATTGCAAAGCCCGAGAATAAGTTTTCTTCTTACTTTTAAATTGGAGAGAAGATTCATAGAACGATTTAGGTCAGAAAAGCCCTCTAAGATCCAGCTTTAAACCCAGCACTGCCAAGGCCACCAGTTAGCCACGTCCCCAAGTGACACATCTACACATCTCTTCAATCCCTTCAGGGATGGTGACACAGCCACTTCTCTGGGGAACTCCCTCCATGGCTTGACCCCCTTCTCTGTGAAAAGATTTTTCCTAATATCCAACCTAAACCTCCCCTGGCACATCTTGAGGCTGTTTCTCCTGTTGCTTGTCATCTGGGAAAAAGACCAATCCCTACTCGGCTACATCCCCCCCTCAGGGAGCTGTAGAGAGTGAGAAGCTGCCCCCTCAGCATCCTTTTCTCAAGGCTCATCCTCCTCATCTCTCTCAGCATCTCCTCATCAGAATTCTGTTCCAGACCCTTCCCCAGCTCTGTTGTCTTTCTCTGGACCTGCTCTAGAACCTCAATGTCTTTCTTGGTGTCAGGGGCTCAAAACTGAACCTGGGATTCCAGGCAACCTCACCAGTGCCCAGCGCAAGGGGATGATCTCCTCCCTAGTCCTTTGTAGTATAGAGCTACAAGTTCTGAAACAGATACTTTAACACATGAATAGTTTTCTAAATGAGAAATAATGGATTCCTGGTGACCATCCTGCCCCAGTGTACTCACAACTTGGACTTTATTACCCCAGAGTCATTGGTCATTGTAGCTGCACAATAGTCATAAGTCAGAAAAACATCTTGTGTTGATGGCTGAGCCACTGAAAATGAGGGGTTCAATGACTAATTCGTATTAGAAAGGGAGACAATAGTCTCTATGTCACGTAAATGACTTAGAGAAATACTGCAAATTGCACTGGACATCTACAAACTCATTATGATAATGGAAATCTCAAATAATTTGTAAGAGAGTTCCACAAGCTCTACTCCTATATTTGGCATGATGATAAACTTCATAACAATTTATTGATTGTTTCTCTTTTCCTTTTCATGAAATTCATCATGTATAGATGCAGCACCAAATCATTAAGATGCAATGCAGTTTAAATTATTTTACAGAGAACCAAAAATTCTTGATTTATACCTTTTATCATTGTAGCAGAACTAGATGTACTGGATTCTTAAAACAGCCTCTAGAACTCTGCCTCTAAAATAGATGGCTCAATTAAAAGGCTTACCTTTGTTACAAAAAATGAGTCTTCATTTTTTGGATAATCTAATTTTTATTCCTGCTGTAAACTAGAGATTCTAAGCAATCACAGTGTGCAACACAGAAACTTAAGCTTCTGCTGTAATATGCAATATTCAGTTCCAAGCATTTATTAATTGGAGAATGACAGTGATCTCAATCTATGCATAGCTAACACATCTGGCAGTCTCTGCCAGTCTTTCTCCCCCACCCCTCAAACAGAAACCCAAACTTTGATCAAGCATGTAAACTACACAATAGCTTGAACACTCTCAGCCCAAGGAAAAAGGCACAGTGGTGAGTTACCTTAAATTCAGTTTCAATGTTGGCTAGCCTGGCCAATTCATTGCTAAGCTCTAGAGCAGTAAGGACAGGGTCTTCACTGGACAGAGACAAATAAGCAGCACTGGCTAATCCTTTGTAGGCATTCATTCTTGAGCGAGAGTGACTAAAGGAGTCTTTCCTCTGCTTTTCCATACATTCATTGCACTTGCAAAAATAGTCATGTGGCCTTTCAATCCGTGCACCTTTTAGAAGTAAGATGTGAACAATTTCATACTCCTGGCAGTGGGCAGCAAGTATGATGGGGGTAATGTCATGGGAGAACCGAGTTCCATCTTCGTCGTAAGCATAAAAATCATCATCCCTCAGTTCCTGCTCGAGAGGGCTGAGCGTGAGACGCTGTCCTTGTGCGAAGGCTGGGTGGTTCAATATTGCTTCCACAATGCGCACGTATCCTTTACTGATGGCTAACAAAAGCGCATCCCCAACTCGAGCGAGATTCTCCTTCTTGAGGAGCAGCTCTGTCACTTCCAGGTGCTCATTCCCCACCGCTAACTGGAGGGCGTTTTGTCCCATGTAATCGACACAATTGAAGTTCAAGGTTTTGGATTCCTCCAGCATTTTTCGCACAACAGGGATGTTGCCATACTCTGCAGAATCGAGAAAATGTTCCTCCTCTGCAGTGAGGCTGGTGCCTTTCTCGTTGAACATGTAGGCAGGGCCCCGGATGGCCTGGCGCCGGCCCTTCTCCCGAAGGGTGGCGTGCCTCCGATGCATGTCTTTAGAATTGCTGTGTCTCAACCTGCAGAAAACCAGAAAGGGACGTTGGTTATATCCCAGCAGAGTCATCATTTCACAGAACCTGAAATAAGGTTGGAAATATGTCATTGTGGGCAGATCTGGCTAGCTTTTTATGGCCTGAGCCAGTTACTTATAATCATTTAGGACACACGTGGTATAAATTTTAGCTTCTGAACAAAAGACAAGCTCTCCTGTGATTTGCTCACCCTTCCTGATTGCAACAAGGATGCTCAGCACATTCTTGACTTGATGAATAGAAAAAGAAATGCATGTGCACGTAATTTTCCATTTGTATTATTCAGAACATCATTACATCGTATTTAGGATTAATATACACAAGAAAATATTTCTCTCAACTGCTCTTCTATTTTGTCCTTGAGGGCACGAGCTCTAAATGAAGTTAGCAGGACTCTCCCTTGTCAATAGACCTCAGATCAGGCCAATAAACTACGTTCCATAAACTTGAAAACCATGTCTATAATTTTAAACACATGGAAGTAAGGATAATTATATTGCATATTCTGCTAAACTTCAGCTGGTGCAAGCAAACCACTATTCATTCCCTGCTTTTTTTCAAGGTACATAGTACCATTTTTCTGCTTCCTGATCTAGAGGAGTTTAATAGTGAACCGTCTAACTTCTTGCTGAAATACACTTGGTGGTTAATCCAAATACAAGTAGCCAAGTCCAGGGAAGAGTCTAGAAAAACACAGGAATAACTCCTGATATAGTGTCACGTGAATCCCCAGGAAGCATCTTTTAGAGAGCTACTGCAGAAAGACAAGACACAGGCCTCTCACCACAAACAGAGAGCAAGAGAAAAAGGGTCATAAATTTCCTCACTGATTATGTGGCTGAAATGTCCTTCACTTGGAGCTGGTGAGATGAAGACAAACTATTCTCATTCCACCTTCTCTGGAAGTCCCAAGGAAAGCTATGCTATGTGCAGTTGGTCTCATGGGTAAGAAAACACCGTTGTATGAAATAAATGGAAATCCTAAATGTATCTGCCCTTAAAACATTCACATTTTGCATTCAGAGCTGTTTCAATGTTGCTCTTTTAAAAAATTTTATTGCAGCAGCATTTCAACACATTTATAGTGCTTTTTAAAGTCTAAGCATGTGGAGTTAATTGTCATCCAAAGCCCACAGAATGTGCAGCCCGAGTATAAAGGTAAAAATGACACCTCTTTCACAGACAGCATTTGCATTCAGCCCAATAGCAAGTCCTAAATCACTTGGGTAAAATCTTCAGCAGGCTCTGAGCTGCAGTGGACAGATGCAACAAATAAGCAGGTGTTAATGCTCAGTGGGTGGCAAGGGCTCATCCTTTCATACTCCATCTGTTCTCCAAGTCGGTTATGACCTTCAGTCAATGAGAAGTTCATGTGTTGCTCTGAAAAAATACTACAGAAGTTGGAAAGTGCTGCAGTGAGTGACAAGAAGGAACTGTGCCAGGAGATGAAGTGGAGTAGGTACATTGCCTTCAAGAACAGGTAACAAAGGAGTAGAGGAACCAGCAAGAACCTGGTAAAACAAGGGTTATCAGAAACCTAAAATACCTAAAGATCCAGGGCACCAAAATTCTCAAGGTAGCTGTTCTTATGGAACTAACATATACGTATGTATCTATAATTTTAATTCATCACTTTCGTGCTGATCTGAAGAGTTTCAAACAATTTTTACAGCATTTTTTTAAAAGTTACATTAAAATTTAAGCAAATCCTAAGAAATCAATTTTGTGACCACACAAGGTTGAAACAGAAGCTCATAATCGAGAACCTCTTCTCCTAAGCTTTGATGCATCACTGTAACAACTTAATAAAAGCTAGTAGGAACTAAACATATCATCCCAGGCTCCACTGAGAGATAAAGTGCTGTATGAATCTTAAAACTATTTCCTTCCAGCATGGTTTGAAGTTGATGAAGTACACAGAGATGAGGGATACGAGAATAATGAAGGAGATATGGTTAAGTGAATTAATTCCCTAGACTGCATGAAGTTTACTATAAGAGAAAACAATAACAGCTATATAAATAAAGAATATAATTAACATATCTGACAGGGATATAGAGTTCTCTAAAGCTGAAAAATGCCTGGGGTAAAATCGGGGGGCTCTTTGAAGTCAACATTATAAGTTTCATCGATTTCAGTGGAGTCCAAATTTTGGAAACATATATGCATCCACACATACATTTTCCTCATCAATTAGCTTTCATCTCTGAAGCAGTTCCAGTGAGGCCAGGATGAGTACCATGTGGTTAAAATGAAGTGAATAACCATATGCACAAAGGCTTTTCTAAACTGGAGCTCCTGCCCTTAGCTATTCAGGACAGCATTTACATTTTAAACTCAGCAAGGTTCAGGTTTTGAACCTTGCTGAGTTCAAGCAAGGACTACACATGCAAACAAACACTTCAGAACTGTGACTTCGTTAAGTGGAGAGTTACAGAACTAGAAAGCACTTTAAAAATTTACAGCCTTGGGAGTCCCTGAGTGTTGAATTAAATATTTTAAAATGTTAAGCAACTTGAAAGGACGAGCTGGTGATGACCTAAGCCATCATTGCTGGGATCAAGTGGAAACCAGTCCAGCTCAGGTAGGTGCTCAGTAATCACTCATGAGTGCAGGAGGATTGCACGTGCCTGAATATTTTAGGACAGTAATTTTATTAGCTGCTTCAGGTTGCAGGAATTCCACTGGGCTTTTTTGATATTCAAAACCTATGTATGGTAAGACATTTGGCAACTTTATATTTGTTGTTGTATTAAAGTGTCAGTACTGGAAGCAACTCAGAAATATCTATCATTTCCAACAGTGAGGAATCTATTAGATGTTTTTCCTGATGTAGAAGTATATTCTTGATACTTCACTTTTTTTTGTCAGATAAACTTTTCTCTTCGGGTGTATTACCTCTAAAAGACAACCCAGATAGATGGGACAGATAAACTTATAATCACACCCAAAGTAAACATAAACCCACACAAAATATTACTGTTGGCCTAGTTAAAATTTTTCCCTGAAAAAGAGGTTAGAGTTTGCCTAGAGCTAATTCACACCTGTTTGTTGTATATGTAACAACATGCCAGAAAAAAGGACCTTCATTTCACTTTCTTCAATTCAGAGAGAACACTGGTTTCATACACGGTTTCTAACAACAGAAATTCCGTCAGAAAAAGAGGAAACTAGAAAGAACACTTGCTCTTCAAAGAGATAACAACTATCCATTATTTATCTTGCAATAAATGTTCTGCAGGAATGTCCCTACAACACAGAGCTGATCTCCACTCCCTGCAGGTAAGGGCAAGAGCACCATCATCCAGAGGGCTTCACCTCAGATGAATTATGACCCCCTCCGCCCCCTTGCTCATCAGTAGAGAAGATCAATATCTCAGTTATCACACTTTATCATCTTTATAGAGAAGTAGAGATGTATAAAAAATTACACTTTTAACTTTGAATAATTTCATTAGACATGCTCAGCTGTCAAACCCCCTTCTGAAAAAAAGTTACAATTAATGCTTGACCTGAGCACTGAATCATGACAAGAGAAGCAGTAGTGCAAAGAGCAATGCATGCAGTAGCTGAAGCTCTTGGAAACTGAACCCTACTGCAATGTCATGACTGTACACGACACCTTGTTCTATTCTGCTTTTCAGTTATGTGCAGGCAGATTTAGAACTAATCATTTACTGAGAGTGTGTAATGTGCTCACTTAATAAAAGTAATTGTGACTTGATTGCATTTATCTTACCATTTTTCTTCAAAGGGGCTTTGGATTGAAATGATTCCATATTTGCATACTTTATTGAGACAGCCAGTGATCAAAGTCATCAGGCTCTGCAGTTAAATACTGTGTTTTTCTAGGAAAGGATGCCAATGTGTGCAGTGCTCTTGGAGAGAAAATGGTCCAGGAAAAGAAAATTAAAAATTTCAGGGCCTGACTAGTGCTTACAGCAAAGCACATCCAGTTTTCCATGGCTGAGGGAGCCACAAGATGTCTGGACTCCTGTGGGGAGTGAAGAAGAACAGCTCTTTCTGAAAGGTGATTTAGCTCATAACAAATCTTCCTCTGGGAGCATTTCAGTTTCTAATTAAAGTGACTAAGAGCAGGTCCTTGCAATTGGCTCTGACGGTGCTGAGACACTCAGTGTCTGAGAGGGGAACATGGCATAACATGAGATTTGTTCTTACTGTGGTGGCATTAGGAACACACTGAAGCTGAAACTCTCCTCTTTTTCGTAAGCACGCTCTCTTAACTGGTCTGAGTGCTGAC
This sequence comes from Oxylabes madagascariensis, assembly GCA_013400675.1. Classification (NCBI taxonomy): domain Eukaryota; kingdom Metazoa; phylum Chordata; class Aves; order Passeriformes; family Timaliidae; genus Oxylabes; species Oxylabes madagascariensis. The sequence continues at coordinate 13,603 of VYZR01051740.1, read as the reverse complement.
ATGTAGGACAGGGTGGACATAAGAAAGAAGTTGAGCTGCTTCACACTGAGCTTATTCCAGCAAATAATGACCTTCCTTTCCACAGTGCTCCAGACTGTGCCATTCAAGACCTTCTGCTGCCTCTCTAGTCCCACACAAAAACCTATGGAAGGGCAGGGCTACCACCTGGAGCTGGGGCTTGGAGAAAATGTTCAAAGATCCAAGTGCTTTAAAAGGCTGAGTTGGAGTTTTCACAGATGGCTTTGAACCAGAGCTTTAAAACTGTGTAGGAGAGGCTGAATAGTACCTGCTCAAGGTTTTAAAACATCTGAAGTCTATAAAAGGTATTGAAATCAATAGGTATTAGGAACTGTAGAAATTCTGGAATTCTCAGGTGATATCAAACTTTACTTGTCTTCAAGCCTAAAAATTGAGCAGGACATTCACAAAGGCAGTTTTAGGAAGATATGGTCTCTGACTATACTTTGAGTTTGCTTTCACTGAGTGGGGAGAGGTTGGTAGGAGTCTCCCTGTGCCCTTTCAATGGCTCCCTTTGTCCAGAAACTGCAGAAGACACTTTGGATATGTAACCATTACTATGCTCTATGAGCTCTATAAGCACCCATCAGAGCAGGCTTTGATGAGACGTTGACTCTGCCTTGTTGAAAAGAAAATTTCAGTTTCTGAAAGCCATTTTGAAAGCACTGCCCTCACTTCCTGCAGAGCCTCAGAAACTGTCAAATCGACACTTTACTTATTATTTTTCTTTCTACTTACATCAATACTTCTGAAAAGAATCAGGGCACATAAAGGCTGCAGACTCCCTGAGGCCTCTTTGGAATTGACACAGCTCTTATATATCAAAGGACCATTTTTCTCTGTTAACCCATTGTTCCACACAGAAAACCCGACTAGCCAAAACATGCTATAAACACGAACAAAAAAGAAGTAAATTGGGTTCTAAAAGCAAACACAAACCGATATAGAAATCAATCAATTAAAAAAAAATAATTCAAATTGTTCAGAGTAAAAATAGTAGGATGTTTAATATTTTAATTAAAAATTGCACCTTATTTTGAAGTATACTCCAGACATCAGGCAAGAGCATAGACTGAATGCAACTGCATACATTTATTATCCTATATACAATAGGCTATTCTGGCATTCCAAATGTTCCACAGGCTCACATTGTCAGAGTCCTCTGATATCCCCTTTTTCTCCTGCAAAATATCTTAATCAGCCTTCTAAATCTTACCTTAAGTCAAGCTTTTTCTCTGTAGGACAAGACTATTAAGTATCCTTTTCCAAATATTGCTGATTTACTATGTAAACAGACCCCGTATAACTTGGGATGGCTGCCTTGATTGACAGTAGCTTATTCTGAAGTTTTCTATGCTTTGAAAAGCTGAAGTGCCACTTCATTTATTCTTGGATTGTGACCAACATTGAAAACCCCAATTCCATACTGTCAGCAATGTGGTCATTCTCCTACGTTAAAAGTTGAGTACATGACTAGGATGTATTATTAGATTTTTTTATTAATAGAATTTTAGATGTAATTAATAGAAATTTTTAGACTATGTAGGCAGATATTCATTCATTTGCAGAGCAGCCCCACAAACCAGATGCAGGAAGTAATATCCCCTCCCCGTCATTCCCACTGCTCATACAGATAAAAGAAAAATTTGGAAAGAGGTCTCTCTCCTAGTGGAACTGCAGGAGCAGTCAGCAAAACCACACCTTCTCAAATCCTTTTTAGGGAATGGCAGCATGAGAATGTTCAGGAAGACAAATCAGGCCTCTGGTGCCATTAAAAAATGCTGATTGATGGCACATATGAACACTTAATATCTTCATGACATGAAGCATAAGGTCTGAGGACAATAGACTAGAAACATTTAGGACACACCAGCAAATCTTTAACAGCATCTACATTTTCAAATATTCCCTGGTCTCTGTTAGAAAGGAGACAGCTCTGTCTTGTGGTTTGAAAAAAAAAAGGAAATGGAATTTGGCTTTCTACCAGCTATCTTGCAGAAAAAAATTCACTGCTTTTCAGCTGTCTCACTCTCTTCTTTCTTATAAACTAATCATCAGCATTTTCTTTCCCGTCCCATAGAAATATCATACAAGTCTTTTACAGCAGGAGAGACTGACAAATAATCACCTTTCTTCTTATACTCAAATTCTTCTTGTGTTATAAAATAAGTACTAGGTTACTTTTTTCCCCCTTCCTCCTTGTTTCACCTTAATGTCTGGTTGTGAAGTTGGCTAATTATTACAAATTTATCACAGAACACATGAGATAGATGTACCAAAATTAAGGCTATTTTTACATTCTCTCCTATTGTTCATTCATTAATATGTTTTACCACCAAATGATCTGTCACAAGAAGAATGAGTTCTACTTTTCATTTTTTTTTAATCTGGCTGTGGGAACTAGGAATAATTCACCCTCACTGTTGAAGCGCTTCAAAACTCAGGCTTGGATCATACTAGAGAACACAACAGAGAAATACCTGTTCATTCATAAATTTTTACTAGTGATGAGAGCAACGAAAAATCTCTAATTGTTCAAGCAGGGGGCAGTGTAATGCTGATTTTCAACATGCAGTTCTATTAAAAAGAGAAAGAAAAGCTTTGAAAAGAACTAGTAATCGCTGTTCTGGCTGTATTTCGTTTTCCCCTACTAATGCACCCTTTTCAATGCTCACTTCATAGTTATCTCAAGACAGGAAACAACGTGAAGAGAAGGACTCCTGACAACCATTAGACCTTGCAAGCTGCAACAGGCATGATACAGTGTCCCCTTTCAGGTTTTTTGTGTTTTTTTTTTTTTTTTTTTTTTTTTTTAAATTTCACCTTGCCTACACTGCTTTCACGAAAAACAAACCCTTAAACTCTTCACCCAGCTACGAAAGAAGACAACAGCGTGGCTCCAAGCCATGTGGCTGGTAACAAACAATAAGCCCTCTGCGTTACACTGAAACCAAGCCCAAATTCCAAGGGTAAAAAGCCAAACCACTTTCACGCACAGCCAACCCGCCTCACTCTCGCCAGCCCATCCTCAGGCTTGCCGGAGACCGTGTCGCCCCGAAACGTCTCCAACCCCCACAAAACTTCCCAATGCCTAAGAAAGGAGCGGGGTTAGAGCCAGGGCGCTTCTCAGAGGAGCTGAGAGGAGAAAGGCTCGGGCAGGGGCACCATCCCGGGTCAGCATCTTACATGTGCGCGTCGGGGCTGGCTCCGCTTCAGTGCTGGGGAGCGGGGCGGGCGCGGCAGCCCATGTCGGCGGGGCGCTGTCCGCGGGGCTGGAGCGCTGTCCGCGGGGAGCTGTCCGCGGTGCTGGGCGCGCTGTCCGCGGTGCTGGACACGCTCAGCGGGGCAGGACGCGCTGTCCGCGGTGCTGGACGGCCCGGGCGCTGTCCGCGGTGCTGGAGCGCTCAGCGGGGCAGGACGCGCTGTCCGCGGTGCCGGACGCGCTGTCCCGGTGCCGGAGCGCTCAGCGCGGGCGGGCGGTCCGGGCGCTGTCCGCGGTGCTGTCCGCGGTGCCGGAGCGCTCAGCGCGGCCGGGCGGCCCCGGCGCTGTCCGCGGTGCTGCAGCCGCCGCCGGCGCGGCCGAGGAGGCGTCTCATCCTTATCCCCTCAGCACTGCTGGGGCAGAGCTCCCCGGGAGCGGCCGGGATTCGCTTCCTGGAGGAAGAGCCGGCTGCGAGGTTGGCATGAGAGTTGCGCTGTACTCCTCGTCTTCCCTCCCCCTCTTCCCACGCCGTTGTCCTCCCGTAGGTGTGGATTCGATGCTGTTTTGGGCGCGCCCCCTTCTCAGCCGGAGGTGGGCGAGTACCCCGGAGCCCTCCCAAGGGCTGCCCCGGAGCAGGCGTGGCGAGAGAACCTTCCCGGAGAGGGCAGGGCTGCCTGCAGGCTGCCCAGCGGGCGGGGGGCTCCGTCGGGGGCTTTCCCCCTCACATGCCACACTCCTGCCTCAGCCGGCTGTGCCGCCCCGCTGCTGGGAGTGGTTGAAGCTGCTTCTCCCCATCTGCCATGCCCAGGCTAAGATTGTTCGGTCCCTTACCTAGGAGATCTTGTCTTTTAGGAAGTAGTGGAGAAGGGCTGTGTGTATGCGTGTGCTAGGAGGGGAGGGAAAGGGAGAGTGAAACCA
>VYZR01051735.1:28855-41140 GCA_013400675.1 Oxylabes madagascariensis | reverse complement strand
ATCAGGAAGAGGTTCTTCACCCAAAGGGCAGAACTGCAGTAATGTGGTTATTTTACACCATTAGCCTGCTGTATGCATTTGTTATCCTGCAGATAAAAGAAATTATATAAAAGAAGTGGGGAACCTGTGAATTCCAGCTTTTCACTTAATTTCTTTCAGGTGTTTGGAGAAGAGGGTTTGAACCTAAATGTGGAAGATATTCAGCCTCATGACTTTGGTAAAGTTGGAGAGGTCATTGTGACAAAAGATGACACCATGCTCCTTAAGGGGAAGGGTGAAAAGGCTCAAATTGAAAAACGCATCCAAGAAATAATCGAACAGCTAGAGGTTACCACCAGTGAATATGAAAAAGAGAAACTGAATGAGCGATTGGCCAAACTCTCTGATGGAGTAGCAGTACTGAAGGTATTAAGAACTTGATGAAATGATGAGCTAAAGCTTAGGCTTCTTGAGTGCTGAGGTACAGAAGAAGACTGCCAGTATGGGAGAGGGTGGGTTGGCTTTCTGGCACTTCTCGGGCATTGGCCGCTTAACCTGGCGGCAGCAGTGCTGTCCCTGCTGGGCTCCCGCTGCGACCCTGACGTGTGGCTTGCTGCCCGCAGGTGGGTGGCACGAGCGACGTGGAGGTGAACGAGAAGAAGGACAGGGTCACCGACGCCCTGAACGCCACCCGCGCGGCCGTGGAGGAGGGCATCGTCCCAGGTGGTGGCTGTGCTCTGCTGCGCTGCATCCCAGCCTTAGATGCCTTAACTCCAGCCAACGAGGATCAGAAAATTGGTAAGCAAATGACTTGAAGATGTGTGTGGAACTGATACAAGCAGGCTTTCTCCTGTCCTGAGGCTTTATCAGATGAAATGCAGATTGCTTTCAGTGAGCATTTAGTTACTTATCTCAGGAACCTCACATTGGTGTGGTGGTCTCTGCTTTTGAGTGGGAAGGAACTTTTTCACTGTATTGCTGACTAGACTGAAAAACCCAGTAGCAGTAAAGCAGCAGTATCCCAGCAGAGTGGCAAACACTTTGGGTTGGGAGCTGGCTGTTAAAGTCATTGCAGACAGACAAAATTTAATAATGCTCAAGAGACTGTGTGGCAGATCAAATGGAAAAAGGCTTTGTGTCATGTTACACATAAATATAAAAAACAGTAATACTCCTTTCTACTTTGCGTAGAAGTAAAACTAAAGTGTGCATGAATATCCTGCAGAGATTTCATTTGTTGGCAAGTGTCAAGTAGCAGAGAACCTTTCCTCCTGGAACTGATAAAAATAGCTTATATTCTTGATTGGAGAGTTTTCTCTTTGTATTGATCTCTAGCGCAAGGGCATTCCTTGGCAGTGGGAGTGGTGTTCGTACACGGAGCTCCAACTATCCTGTTTCTTGCAGGCATTGAAATAATCAAGAGAACGCTGAGAATCCCAGCAATGACTATTGCCAAGAATGCTGGTGTCGAAGGATCATTGATAGTTGAAAAAATCCTGCAGAGCCCATCAGAAGTTGGCTACGATGCAATGCTTGGGGACTTTGTGAATATGGTAGAAAAAGGAATCATAGACCCAACGAAGGTAACGTAAAGATCTTAATTCTCAGCTCTGCTTCCTCCCACCTCCTGCGATGGTCAGCAGGTTTTAAGTTGTTTCTTGCCTATTTTTAGGTTGTGAGAACTGCTCTGATGGACGCCGCAGGTGTTGCGTCTCTCCTCTCAACAGCAGAAGCAGTGGTGACTGAAGTTCCTAAAGAAGAAAAGGAGCCGGCAATGGGAGGAATGGGTGGGATGGGCGGAGGAATGGGAGGTGGCATGTTCTAATTCCTGGAGTAGGGATGGATCATGAGCTGTGCTGTTGAAGACTGACAGTTCTGACTTCAAAAACTTGAGCTATCAGTGTGAGAGGATGGATAGTGACTGAAGTGAGGCTGGTGTTGAAAAGAATCACTGTAACCATCAGTTACCGGATTTCATTTAACACACGTGTAATTGTTTACAGTCATTGTCCATGCCTACAGATAATTTATTTTGTATTTTTTGAATAAAGACATTTGTACATTCCTGATAACTGGGTGCAAGATCCATCTACCAAGGTCCTGATTTGAACTTAATTAAGGCACTTGATACTCTATTTCAGAATTTCTTGGTGCTTGCCAGTACTAGGAAGAACTTGGAAGCCACTGTGCGTGAGATTAGACAATTGTGTACAAAGTAGGCAAATAGTTATGTGACCTTTATGTAATAAACAGCTCAAAAGTTACAAAATGTATCACCTTCTTCATCTGCACACAAAGCCATAGTGATGGGAGAGCCCGGACAGCCTGCTGCTGCTTCTAAGATTTAGTAGAACTTGACACTTATGCTTAAAAAAAATGACAGGGCATTTCACTCCGAGAAACATTCCTTTGTCTAGAATGTTTCTCAGAAATGCAAGTGCTTTAATTTTGGTAAGAAATATCTAAGCTGAACTGCACTACAGTTCTTTGAAATATTAAACAATGCTCTGAAAACAAGGCACGTGCACTGACTTTATTTTACCCTCTATCTGATTGTTTCATGTGCTGGAACAGGCCTAGTGTATCTCTGACTGTCCTGGGGGAAGGGAAGTGCCCTGAGGGTATCTAACAGGTAAGTCTTTGCTAAGAAAGGGTTCTGGGGTTTTTAAATAGTTCCTTTGCTCAGGTGTCATATGTAGTTACCTCCTCACCTCGAGTCTCCCATTCTTGCCTTCCTCTTTTCTGGTCATGGGTGCAGGATTTAGTTATTTTGCACTAGAAATGTTGCTTTGCCCCTTTCTGTGTTTTTGACCTGACACCACACTACTAACACTGTGTATTTTCTGCTTTCCAGCCTGCACAACAATGGTGTTCCCAAACTTGTGTATGTTTATCTCTGATTGCCTCAACAATCAAAATTGCTTTACAATTTCTCAGTTCTGTACAAATTACCTTAATCCAGCTGTTGCTTTCCCCAGCTTCCTGCCCTTAATAAGAATTGTCCTTCCACAGATGGGATGTGTGACATTCTAATTTTAAGTAAAATGGTCTGAAACTGTTTCAGGGCTGTCTTTATTTTGAAACACACCTTTCTATGTTATTTAATATCCTGTTGTGTAGTAACCATATGGATTACATATGCTGCAGAGAAAGGAGCAGCTCCAGCACCTGGCCTGAAGCTTCACCTAATTTCAATAAGGAAATTTGGTAATGCAAGGCAGCATAAAGTAAGGATTTAGAATCTGTTCAAACCTATTCATTTGGTTTCATCAGAGACTGGGAAGAGAGTATTTCAGAAATAGAAGTACTGAATGTGTGTATTTAATCAAGATGGCATTATCTGAGGGGAGTATGGTACTGAAAAACCTCAAAGCGTGAGGGTTTAGTGCTCTCTTGTATGATTTATAATGACTGGCCTTGGCTGTGCTTGTGCCTCTTGTTCCCTGCTTCCAGGGAGGACAGCATTGGTACCTGGCTCTCAGAGGTAACACTTGTTTTAAAGTGTTCTGTTTGCATTAGATGAGATGGAGGTAACCAAAGTGCAATGTGTAACAGGGAGGAAGGAGTGACAAGGAGCAAGTTCAGCCTGTCAAATGTACTACAGATTTCAGACAGGTGTGCTGGGAACCACTGGCCATACCTGAGACTGCTGCACTCCAATTACAGTACTCCTTATGCATTTCATCCCTGAAAACAGGAGTTCTAAAACAGTTGCTGTTCCAGGAGCAGCTGGAGACCCCTGACTTACCTTTGCTATTCATTTGGATTAAAAGCACCACTCCTCAGTGGCTGCCAAACTGTGCCACTCTGGGAAGCCAGTGTGTCAGTTGGCCTCTGGGGCAGAGCTGGCTGAGTTGCTGCTGTGAAGTTACGTTCCCACAAGCTGAGTTAATATGTTACAGTGCTGAAAAACCCCAGGAGCCTGGCTAAGGCAGAGCTTGGGCCGTGATTTCAGGAGCCGTTCAACGGCAGCCTGAGATAGCCTGGGTCACAGGAGCTGCCAGGTGTCTGTTTCTGATAAGGCTTTAAGCNGCCACTCTGGGAAGCCAGTGTGTCAGTTGGCCTCTGGGGCAGAGCTGGCTGAGTTGCTGCTGTGAAGCTACGTTCCCACAAGCTGAGTTAATATGTTACAGTGCTGAAAAACCCCAGGAGCCCAGGAGCTTGGGCCGTGATTCCAGGAGCCGTTCAACGGCAGCCTGAGATAGCCTGGGTCACAGGAGCTGCCAGGTGTCTGTTTCTGATAAGGCTTTAAGCTGCACTTGGCCGCAGCTTTTGAACATTCTGTATCTGTCTGGCTGGGCAGGTGTGTTTGGCACAGTGTCAGATCACACCCACAGCTCAGATAAGAAATAGGTGCCCCAAAGGAGGAGCATGGCACTTCGTACAAATGAAGTGTACAAACAAGTTTATAGCTCAGGTTGTTACAGTTTCCCTCTACGTCTGATGAACTTCGTGCAGCATCAGCTCCCGAGGGATGCTGGTTTCTGGGCCATGGAGTTTGGATGCTCTTCTTTCAAAGGCAGCAACCATCTGCTTTACAACTTCATCAAAAAATAGTGTAGCAAGTTGGGAGTGCAGAAGTGAACGAAATTCAAAAGAAATCTGTTTAAGAAAATAAAAGATAATTATTTTTCCTATATGTACTTTTATAAAATGCTGTTACAAATAGACAACTCTATTAGAGAATCTCCAGTGAAGGCTGCAGGTAAGTTGTAGAACAGTTAAAACTGAGGAATAGGTGAATGTGGCTGAGAAGAAACCCCATGTTCCTTGGTCTGAGGACTGTACCCCTGGGCTTTTCCATGAGAAGAATCCTCTCATTCTATTCTCTGAAGTAGTCATTTACATTTACCTAAACTGTCTTTTCTTTAATAAATGATTTGTTACAAAAGAGGTTTGGGGTATTAAAAAACTACTGACAAACAATAACTGTTATTTTGTGCACAGAATTCACCTGGGGGATAAATGTTGTCTGAAGAAAATCCTGCATGGCAAGACAGCAGCCTAACAGGTAAGCTGGAGCATACCCAAGAAACTTAAAAGCGGCTTGAAATAGTTACCTATTAAATGCCAATGTTTTAAATCAGTCTTTCCTTGTTGGTGGCAGTAGTTACGGTCGGTTCAAACAAGCAGTTTAGTGACTAAAACTACAGATTTGGTTTGTGTGTCACAGCTCCCACTCCCAACCTGACACCAGCAGTCAATGAAATGGATTGGGAGTTAAGTCATTTTTGTCATTCCTGAAAAATCAGCAGATGTAATGCCACAAGGAGCAAATACAGCTTCTCCCCAATTCCTTATGAGCAATGCACATTAACTGCAAAGCAGTAGCACAGAAGTAATTAAACGGCTTGGCCCATAAGCCAAGTGTAACTTCATTTCCATTTGCTTGACCTCAAGCATCAGTAAAATTAATGTGCCTCTTGCAAGTCTGAGAGCTGTCATTTAGAGCATGCAGAGTTCTGCAGACTGGGGATAATGAGTTTGGCATTGTGTTCAGCAATTACGTCAATCTTGAGGTATGGTATACATTAATGAAGTTTGCAGGTGGTAAAAATGGTGGTGTGCTTCAGTCTATGGACCAAATCATTTCAGAGCTGAAAGCAGAGTAGCAAAGTTCCCTGCTGTATCTGGATGTCTCCTGGAATCAGGCTGGCACAACAAGATACAGCAGCTTGTGGGAACCAGCATAGCCCGAAATGCAAATAACATTTTCTAAAGCAAACAAGCATTCTTGAAATCAAAGTTTTCTCTTGAATATCTGTAATTGCAGGGCCCGTTTTGAGGAGTTTGTTGTGAAATGCTTATCATCCCTGCCTGCAAGTGCCCAGAGGCAAGGAGCAGCAGGGCAGTGACTGGCAGGGGTTAAGCTCAGCCAGCTGCACCAGCTTCTGCTGCCTCAAAGCAGGGTGAGCAGTAAGATGTGTTGATAGTGTTCCCCCAAGAAAATGAAAATGTCCATATCCAGTTCGGTTTTGAGTCCCTTTAACTGAAGTTCTTGACCTGAAATGTCAGAATGTGGCTTTGATTTGTGGAGGTGTGGTGCTGTTTTCTCACAGAGCCTGTACTTAGTTTGTAGGGTTTAAAGAGTTGTTTAATTCACGTTAACTGATTTGTGGCTTGGGTTAAAAGATAGCTTATATATATTAGTAGAAAGAACTGACACTTTTTTGCCTAAAGAAATACAAATAACATGAGCACATAACATGCAAACCATTAAAAAATGTGGTTCTTTGAGTGCCCGTAGATTAATTTTTACTGTTGAACTGTATGAAATTCAATACAGTAATGAGCTGAAAGTTAATAACCCAAGGAGGTTAATGTGCTAGCTTAAAAATACTCCAAAAGGTTTTTCCTATTTACTGAAGATAATTTTCAAAGCAGAGTATTCCAGCAGATGGCAGCAGGATTAGCCCATCTCTGTGTACTTTTGCAGCCTGTTACAACCCCCAGCTCAATGCAACCTACACTTTGTTATAAAATGCAAGAAAAAAATCTGATGGCAGACAAAACACACAACACACAAAAGCAGTAACTTGAATGGAAACAGCTTTTGTGGGAGTGAAATCAGACTAAATCAGGTACTGGATTTAAAGAGCAATAGTTTTGGGCCGCAGTGATATCCCACCACAGATTAGAGACAGCAAAAATCTATTACACTTGTATTAGATAAGGAAGGAGTAAGGCTTAAAATACATGAAAGAGTAAAACTGGAAGACAGGAAATTAAACTGACCAAACTGCAGCCCAAACAGGACAGATGGCAGAACACTGACTCTGTACCAAGAGCATTTAGGTTGTAGAGTAATTAAAGAAAATAGCAAAGTGTATTTAGCATTTCTCCTGCATTTGACTGTCTGAAAACTTCAATGTGTTTAGAACTGTAGGGTAAGAGGAGCCTGTCCTAGATTGTTTCATGATACATGGACACCTCACAGAAGGCTGCTGTCTCTGAAGGATACTGAAGTGGTTTCCAGCAGTAAAGTTTGCAAAATATTTTTTGGACAGAATTGACTAAAGCAGACTTGTTTTCTGTGTGTAAGTGTTTAAAGAAATAGTACAGGCATTTAAAACAGCCCCCTCAGTTGAAGATAAGTGTTTCTATGTGCTGCTCCTAGTGTCTGGTAGTTTTAATTACCATACTTACTGAAAAATCCAATGTGCACGTCCTTGGATAACCAGGGATACCAGGGCTCAAACGCCACACTGTTTCCAAGTGATTAAAGAGTTTTCCATCTGTGCATGATGCCTAAAATAACATTTTAAAAATCAAACTACAATTAGGCAAATTTTACAAATGTGACAAACAGGTATCACTGAAGCTCGTGTTTGCATTTTGTAAACAGTGATGGTCATGGCATAGCTAAAACTGTTCTTGCAGCACAGCCAGCATGAGGTCCTATAGGCACAGTTGTCAATTATGGCAAAATAACTGAAGTCCTTCCAAGGCAGAGGAAAAAATCGTGTGTTGAGTATCATAAAACAGATCTGTGGCATGATGCACAGAACATCCAAATACATAACCTTAACTGGCTTGGAATTTGTAGAGAAAATTTCTGCAACTTCTTTTGGGCCTTTTTTTTACAAGTTCTTATTGTTACCCCAAGGAGCTCTGCTCCAACAGACTGCCCTCAGGGAATAAGTGTTGCTTGGGTTGGAAAGCAACACTTATTGTGTGTNTGAGATAATGCATGGCCTTGCTGCTTCTGCATCAGAAAGGGAAGGAGTAGAGGGAAGATTAAATACAAAGAGCTGGGCCTGCTTTTCCCTACTGCTGTCAAAACAGCAGGAAAAATGGGAAAACTGCCACTGTGTCCCCCTTTCTCCCAATCTTAAAGTAGCAAACTCACTCCATGCTTTCCCCCTCAGCAAAAACTGCTGTTACCAATCTGATTTTTCCATTGCTTAAGCCCTAAAAAAGGGAAAACCTTAAGCAGCAAACCCATTCCCATTTTGTGCCTGACACCACACAGGGTTCCTTTGCCTAGAGTTACTTGAGAGGACAAGCACACAATCACTTCCCTAGAAACGTTCCTGCAGTTCTGTGGAGATAATGTAAACCTCTAGGAAAAGTAATTGCAGCAGAGAAAAGGCTAATGAGCCTCGGGGGAGGAAATCTGAAGAAATGGCTTTCCTCACCACTTTTGTGGGGTTTTTTCCTGAGACAAGATTGCTTCTTTTGAGTGAATTAAGAGGGAAAAAGAGTTGGTAAGCCAATCTGATAGCTGTGTGAAAGAAAGAGCCTGTCTTCTCAGAGAACTGTAGGAAAGGAAAGCTCCCAGCAGGTAAATCACAGGTTTTCCATTATAGCTGCTCAACTTTTTATAATAAAGGGAGAAAAATCTTTTTTCTTTCCAGAATCAGCCAGGATATTGAATAAAGGCATTTTGCATATTCCTTTCCAATTTACATCTCCACTGTACTTCAGAAACTAATTTCCTGTTAAGTGTCTCTTATTAGGAAGCCTAGAAAAGAATAGTGAAAAAGGATTTTCAAACAATTATCTTGAACAGCAATCAACTGCTATAATTTCCACTCTTCCAAACCAATAAGGATCTGCCAAGGGAGAGGCAGTTTTGCTATAAGGAATCTGTTCTGAGCCATTCTTTAGCAAAACAGATTTGAACATATAAGGCAAAAAAATAGAAGATGCAGGCATCATTTAAAATGTTTTCTTTAACACTTTTCGACTTTTCTCTTAATGATTGCTCTTGAAAAGCTGAAAGGAGAAATATAGCTGCTTCTCTTCTGAACAAATTAATCGTAAAAAATTGACTTTAAATCCACACTTCTGTCTTCTCATCAATATATTGAATAACAATCTCTTCAGCACATTGTACTGCCTTTTTTTTAGGCTTTTCATATTAACTAGTTAAAACTGTGAGAAGAAAGGTAATGACAAGTTCATTAAGGCATCAGAAGCTGGAGCTGTCAGATTACTTTTAACTGAGTACTTATTTTGCATTCAGAGAGGCTTGGACAAAATTAAAAAAAAAAAACAAAAAAAACCACAACAACCAAGCAAAAATGTTAATGTCTTCATTTAATGGCTGCCAGCTTTGCCAATAATGGCAAATTAAAAGGTGATTCCTTCTCCTCCCTCATGTGGCAGTTTGTGTTTTAAAACACATTCAAATTCTCCCCAGTTTATCCAAAGCCTTTAAAGAAAAGCATCACAAGTTTTGAGCCACACAGAGCTTCTGTCATTGATTTTGTTTTGAAGCAAGATGTTCCTGGAATATTCAAATTTCAACAAAAAAAAGCTAAGGAAAATTATGGTTAGGAGAAAAAAAAATGCAATTACCTTAACTAAATGTGGTCTCACTAGGGTTACAATCGATGTGTATCTCTCTACCACAGGAGGGAATCCTATTTCTAGCTCTGCTTTGCAGTACCCAGAGCGCTTCGAGAGTATGTCTGACTTTTTACACCAAGGAACGAAGAGTTTGTAATTCTCCACAACAGCAACAACTTCGTACATTTCCTGCATGGAATACCTGGAAATGGACACATGAGCATTACAGTTACAAGGTATTTTAACTTCAAATTCAGTATTAAAAAGTTTCAAAGATGGTATACAGGGCATAGGCAGTTGAAAGGTGGACATAGTCACTACCACTGATTTTGGAAATTGAAAATGTAGCTTTGTTAATTAAGAGGAAAGAAAAGTAATACACTGGTAATTGCTTTTGCATAAAGAAGCAAAATATCATATACCATCCAGCAGTAACATTAGTGAATAATGAACCTAGTGCCTGCTACATTCCACAATATCAGGTAAACATGCATACATTTCAAATGGAAACATTTTTTCCAGCACAGCTATGTCCTCATTTAGGCAGATCTTGGACATTCCACAAAAAAAAAAATAAATTCCACACTTCATGGCTCCCAAGACAAGGTGTACCAAAACTCAAGTACTATATTTCATAAGGTTTAAACAGAGAGGCACTACCTACCTTATTTTAGCCCAAATAAAAAAGCTTAATTAAAAAACAGATGCAATGGAAAAACCTTCCAGCATCACAGAATGGCTGATGTTGGAAGGGACCTCTGGACTTCATTTTGTCCAACACCCCTGCTCAGGCAGGATATTGAAATCAGATGAAACAATATCAAGGCAACATTTTAGCTGATTCTGCTGTAACATGGCAAAGTATTACATAGCTGTGGTTTTTAATTTTTCATTCTGACTCTGAAACAGATGGGATTAAGCATGTGCTTAATTTCCTTTAAAATGAAGCGTATGTTCAACAGTGCTCAGCAGTGAGGACTATTGGACAAAGGCCCTTTTTAAGTGACTAGGCAAGATCTGTTGCCGTTCAAGAACTATCACAAAAAGGCATGTTAAATATAGTGAAAAAAAAAAAAAAGCTAATAAACAATTCATACTGTTGTGGACCAGAGACTGGGGGCAGATCCCAGTATCATTAAATGAACTGGGATTTTCCCACTAGCTCTAAGGCAAACAAGGTTTCAAAATCTTTTTCTGTGTGAAGTTTCTTCATCACGGAACTAATTATTTTTCTTCTTTGAAAGAAATAAGAAAATCTTGAGAAGTATAATATAATTCAAGTGCAAACATGAGCATGTATTTGGGAGAGAATGGAACAAAGTTTTCACACCTGTTGATTTCTTCACATTTTACTAGATGATTATTAGTGTATTACTCCATTTCAAGGTTGGTTTTGTTTTGTCATGGAATAGAACAGTTATTTCTGCTGTTTCTTGCTATGGGCCAAAGATTTTGGGTTCCTACTTTTTTATGCTGAATTTCAGACTGGTAAACGTGATCTCTACAAATTCTGAAAGTCAAAACTCCTTTCTAAGTTCCCAGAGTCTTAGGGACATGTGTCTTCAGGGATACTCAGTCTTTTGAACTACTAGTGTTTTGGATNTTGTTTTGTCATGGAATAGAACAGTTATTTCTGCTGTTTCTTGCTATGGGCCAAAGATTTTGGGTTCCTACTTTTTTTATGCTGAATTTCAGACTGGTAAACGTGATCTCTACAAATTCTGAAAGTCAAAACTCCTTTCTAAGTTCCCAGAGTCTTAGGGACATGTGTCTTCAGGGATACTCAGTCTTTTGAACTACTAGTGTTTTGGATTAATTACAGCAAATACAAAATCAATAAGTATTTAAAGTCTCTTTCCACATATTTATACTAACCCTATAATTCTTCTTTCAGAATATTCTTTTCTTTTATTTATTAGTGGTGCAGCAACATTGAAGAAATTTCTTGAAAAAGTATGGCTCACTACAGGTACTTGCAAAGGAGAAGTTCTGGTCATCAGAATACCACAAGAAGCCAAGTGCCTGAAACAGGGAAAATGCTTTTAGATGTGTTTCATATCAGCAAAATTAATAACGACGCATTCAGGTAGGACAAACAGTCTCTTGTATAACATTACAGAAAATGTCAGCCAGATGGAAAAATGAAGGCTCCTAACAATATACAAACTGTCAAAAACGCAAGGGGCACCTTTTCTTTTTTCCCCTAAGAGAAACTAAAAATAGCCCCCAGTCATGACACAAGTAACTGGCAGAGCGAAATACAAAGGGCCTCATTAACCACTGGCTGCATGGCAGCTTGAGTTCACATTCAACTCTCACATGCACTTACTCTGCAGAACAGCAACAACAAGGCATAGTGTGCAATACTTTACCCTTTTGGAACACAAAGTAGAGAAGGTTTCACTTGGAGATAGAAAGCTGAACTCTGCTATAATCCCTCTGCTGCCACCCTTCTCTTAGAAGGACAATTTCATTCTGAAAGTCCTTTCAGAAGGTGCTTTGTCTACCCCACTTTCAACATTTCCTTCAGAAAATATCACCACAACTCTGGATGCAGTGTTTTCATAAGTAAAACAGAACAAATTACCTTTAAAAGTACTAGTAATTCTAAGATTGCACCTCAGTATTCTCTGTGAACATCTACACCAAAATCTAACAAATATTCCTTGTGTTTAACAGTTCTGCTAAATTGCTGATTTTGCTCAGATCAAGTCAGTCAAGATGCAAAATGCTGCCTCAGAAGTGTAGCAATTTTGGCACCAGGAAAGTAAAACTGCCATTATTTGCCCTCAGTGACTCTACAAACATAAGCTAATGAGTAACCCAGGTCTTCCTCTATGTATATAATCAGGACTATACTTCTGGATTCATGTGGTTAAAAATGGAGCTTACAACTTTAAGTAAAACTTAGTTTTACTTAGAACTAGGCTTCTTTGGGGTTTGGTTGGTTGTTTTGTTGGGTTTTAGACACAATGAACAGGTAGATGCCTTTTTTCTTTCTTTTTTTTTTTT
>VYZR01051735.1:9472-28648 GCA_013400675.1 Oxylabes madagascariensis | reverse complement strand
AGATTTTCTTTTTTTTTTTTTTTTTTTTTTTTTTTATCAAGCACCAAATTAGTCAGCAAATTAGTTACCAATTTTGAATTAAATTAAATGTAGTTAAAATTAACAGTATCTTCTTTAAAAATCAACATAATTTAGAATTCTAAAAAAATACAGTGATTACCCATAAGTGAACACATCAGCTTATCTTGTCACTGTATCAGGAGAAGGTAAATAATACATTGGAATTGAGTTTAGAGAAAAATAATCGTCATTAGCAGCTGGTTAAAAACAATCTGTACACACTTTTCAAAAAGCAACTATGCAACTGGGATATGAAGCATGATGCCTGAAAACACACTGTAATCACTGCAGCTGAAAAGAAACTAAAATGGGACAGAAGTATTGTGTCAAAATTAAGAAAGGATAGGTCCACTTTAAAAGCCTTTAGACAGCTCTGCAAATGTTTCTAACAATATCTCAAGGGATGTGGACAAAGTCTGTTTTTTTTCCAGACAGCCCATACAAGACTGTTAAGGAAAAGCTTTGACAGGAATGCTGGAAGGGTGCCAGTAACATTGTAGCTGCCTCAACCAGATTCACAGAAGGTGTTCAAATGTTTGGAGCAGACCTCATTCTGCACAGCTGATTTAAATTCCATTATCTGAGGCTATGTACAGGACACAGTCCAAACCAGTCACCAGGGTTTGTCTCTTGGTTTGTTTTTTACTGTAATGCTGTGCCAGTCTATTGTTTCATACAGTTTTATCTAAACTTGTTTCAGCCACGAGGCTGAAAAACAATCCCTACAAATAATCTCTCAGCCGCTGAGAGACAATGTCCTTTTCACAATTCCAGTGCCATTCGAGGAAGGCAAGGTTAAGAGGTTATAATGCTAACAAGTATGGTGAGACTCCATCCCTCTCCCAATTTTATCTGAAGAACAGATGCTGTGAAAATGTGCTGGGCTGGGTCCCAGTTCAGGAAAGCAGATCTCTTTAAGAAATGCCTTGGTTTCCATGGACTGTCACGCGTTTTTGTGAACCTGACCAGGGCCACTGAAGAAAAACCAAGTCCATTCTAGAATTCAGGCACACCTGCCACCTCTGTATTTATCCTCTGCCGGTGACAGAGCCATCCCCACTCGCACTGCTCTTACTGGCATCTCTCACTCCTGCCGCTGCTTTCTCCCTGAGCACAGCACCAGCCAACTCATGACCTGAAAAGGAAGCATTTCTAGTGTTTGATACACATGTGTAGGTGATCCATATTTTGTGATTTATTTTTATTTTAAATAACTACACAATTCTCTATGCCTGAAGATTAACATTTTGAAAAAATGGCTCTCTTAACTTCTCAGTGTAAAGACTGAAATTAGTGCCAGGAGCATGCCAGGGCAAATGTGTTTACTGTACCCCAACTGGTATTTTCATCAGGTTAGTGATATCTGATTTTATGGTCTGTGAGACACGAGTTGATCCCATTCAAATCCTTTGCCTACAGCTGTTCGTATCCCCCCAAAAAGGAGTGTACCAGCAAGTGTCCTCATTGGCATCTCAGTCTGAATAAGCACACGAGACTAATTTACCACCTGAGCCCTTGAAGCCTGCTACTGAGCACAGTGAGGTTCTACCGAGCTGGCAGCAGGTACAAAGTGCACTCCGGGGACAGCTGCAGGAGTGAAGCATCCCCAGCTCCAAGGATACAAGTAACACAGCACTGCTGCCCTCGATCCAGCTTGTGCTTGCTTAAAACCAGCTGCCAAGATCCTTGCCGTTTCCACTAGGAACATTTTAAAACTTAGTTTGCAAGCAGTTACTTAATGGGTTTCCTTATACCAAATACCCTTCCAGCAACTTATTTTGCCTTGGAGATTCTAATAAATTACTCTTTAAAACAGCAGTTTTGTTTACCAAGACTGAACGAATTTAATATTGCAAATACAATCCTAAGATTATACCACAAAGGATATATAGTAAAAAATGTGGCCCAGTGATACATTATACCACTGCACAGTAAACAGTTTTGTCCAATTATTGCATGAAATTTGATGTCATGAACCAATCTGTATTCCACTTTTTGACACTTTTTAAGAGGATGACAGAGTTTGATAAAGAAACACAGCAGCACTGCCATAACACTGGTAACAGGTGAACTTTTACACTAAGATTTTCAGATCGCACTCTCTCATCTCTTGCTCCTTTTTCTTTCAGTTCCAAGGTTAACTGTTCCCCAAAGCAAATTGTTTTTCTCAAGCTGTTGCAGCCAGCCTTACGCGTGCTTAGGTGACAAGGAACGTATCGCATTATCTGAAGGGAAAACATCCGAGCGCTTCCTCAGTTTTTAATTCCTTTGACGGACTGCTCACAACTCCGCCACTGTCTCGGGCGAAGAGGAGGCGAGTTTCTAACCGGGAAGCCGGCCCGTCTGCACCACGCCCGCGGTCCCCGCGCCTCGCCCCGCGTACCTGGCGGCGGCCGCTCCGGCCAGCGCCGCGCCGAGNGGCGGCGCGCGGGGCCCGCCAGCGGCCCCCATTGGGCGGGAGCGCGGGGGGCGCCCCCAGCAGCGCCGGGAGCGGCTCCGTCCCCGTGTCCGTCCCCGTGTCCGCACCCGCAGAGCGCCTGACCCGGGGGGCCCGCGGGAGGAGTCGCTGGTACCCGTCCCGCCTCTGCTCGGTGCGTGCTCAGGGTTACAGTCAGCAGCAGCTTCTCAGTATGGCCACAGACCTGGCTGTAATCACAGAGCACCGTTTGACCACAGCTTGAAACAAAGAAGTTATTAATTAACGCTTTCCCGTAATTCACCTTTCAAATACAGGCTCTCTCAAGGAAAGCCTGTTTTACAATTACTCTGCGATTGGAGACCTACTGTTTAAATATAACTCATCGCACCTTTCATATTTTATGTAATATGTGTTACACATAAGTTGTTAAAAGGTTAGACTGCAAAATTTATTTCCATAAAATAGTTTGGGTTGGCTGCTTTTTTTTTTTTAATTATTATTTTTATTTTTTATTTATTTATTTAGTAGCAGGTATAGTCTTGACTGCTTGACTGGGACTCTTGAAATAAGACTGGTATTTTCACGTCCTGAACTTGACTCGTGTCTGGGCCGCATGCAATAGAAAACCAGCCTGGATACATTGCCAGCAATGTCCCTTCAACTACGGGAGGAACCCAATCCCACCCATTTAACTGCAACTAGAATTTTACACCCAATGGAAATGAAACCATTTTAGTTAAAGCTATTGAATGCTGAATGCATTAAGAAGTGACAAGAGTTCTGGATAAAAATAACTGTTAAATTATATAAACTTACAACAACACCCTCTTCAGAAAATTGATCATTTTAATTATGCCAGCAGCCTTGCCATTAGCAAAACCACTCGCTATTAAATAAGCACACGACCAATTTGGATGACAGAGACTGAATAGAGCAGCTTTTACTTTACCACCTCAGGGTATGGTGTTTTGCAGATACGCTGTGCTGCAGCATGTCTCTATTAACTTGATGCAAACCAGGAATCAGTAAAAACCCATGTTCTCCAGTGCAGGTGAAAAACAAACTGCAAAGCCAGAAATACAAACAAAACCCCAATCCTATGTTGTCCTCCCCTCCTCTAATCCTTATTACTAACCTCATCTGTGTGTTTTGCAACTTCCACCAGTGCTGCTGTTATTTGCTGTATTTTGTGTCTGCCATTCCATCTTGTTCTGTGGATCAGGAATTACTCTTACAAAAACCAATGTCTTTCAGTGTTTAGAATAATTGAAGTCAGGCATTGAGAAGTCCAAGGTGATGGATGTCTAAGGCACTTTGAGGGGATTTTGCCTTTTTTGTTTTCTCTTGGTAGGCTCAGGATTAAAGTTCTTAAACCTTGCTTGATACCTGTTGCTGGAAGAGAGAGTTGCATTTACTAACTTTGACAGGAAGGATGGCCCAAATTAATTCTTAACACCAGAGGGATGCAAGACATTTCTGATACACTAGAAAGAGATGTACTGTAGGTACACAGGTTATTTTTTTTGCTAAATGCTATTTTGAATAACACTACTATCATTAGAAGGTTAGGTTTAAATTCTGATTATGAGGTTTATACTATAAAAAGCAATTAAGAATTTTAAGGACACCTTTCAGTGGGCCAAGAGTCAATCTTTGATAAGGAGAACATATCCCCATGTAAAAAAAGGCTATTTTTTATTCAGCTCTATTCCTAAAGATGAGTGAAAAGAGCAGCTGGTTTAGTATGTTCCTTAGGCAGTCAGAGATATGCTGAGGACAGCAAAAATATAGCCATTGTGTTCTTGTTTATAAATGAGTTTTGAATAATACTTGCCTTTGAAAGATCTCAAAATAAAATATCTCACGATTATACATGTAGGCTAGGAAAAATGATCTACAAGCATGGATATAAAATTACATAAATTTTATTGTATTTCATATAACATCAGTGAACTTGGTGTTAGTAATAATTGAAGTATTTAGCTGTGAACATGTTGTGTAAAGGATTAGACTTGTTAGATCTTATAAGGTTTTGGTGGTCCAAAAAATGCAAAAAGGGTTTAAATTGCAGTGCATATTTGCTCACAGCTAGTTTTGAAAGCCAGCTGCTTTGTACTCACTCTGTCCCACTTCCAAAGTGAGACAGTCTGTATTTCTGCAGCTGCTCAGGAAGAACATGATCTGCACTGAGCTATGCAGAGCTGGGGCAGGATTGCTGCCTGGGCAGGGCTGTGCCTGCAGCAGCGCTGGCCCAGCCACCCTGCCCCTGCCAGCCCTGGGGGCTGTGCTGGCTGGGACACAGGGCAGGAAGCCGGCTTCCCTTTGGCAGGAAATCTACAGAAACACCTCCAGACTCCCTCAGGGGAGCCCACAAGACTGTGGGGCACAGATGACAGCCCCATCCCCTCTTTCACTCATGTTCCTCAGCCCATCCTTACCAGCAGTGACACCAAAGCAGGGGTGGTTTGTGTTCAGGTCATGCACATCCTGCAGAACACAGAGCAGCCCTCATTTGAAGTTCTCCAAAAAGCTTATCTTCCAAAGTGTGCTTTTTAACTCA
Organism: Oxylabes madagascariensis; assembly: GCA_013400675.1. Classification (NCBI taxonomy): domain Eukaryota; kingdom Metazoa; phylum Chordata; class Aves; order Passeriformes; family Timaliidae; genus Oxylabes; species Oxylabes madagascariensis. The sequence goes on along the minus strand of VYZR01051735.1, from coordinate 23,609 downwards.
GTGGCTTTTCAGTGACAAAAAGGATCCTTTCTACACTATTTCTTCTTGACATCAGAAGCAAAAATGGGACTGGAAGAGATTTTGTTTTGTGCTATTTTTTTCTCGCTCATATTGTTTGAGAAGTTTCTACAGAGTTGAAACATAGCTGCTGCAGTAAATATTTCCTCTCTTTGTTTTAAGAACTTCTGCCCTTATCTTTAATAGACACATGAATGTCCCTGAACTGTCCCTGGCACATGAAGCACAGATGTAGAATGAAGGACTAGGAGTTTAGGCCAGGTTTGTAGCTTTTTGCATAATGTCAGCTCACTGTACAGCTCTTTGTAGCGCTGGGTGAGGGGAAAAATGAATACAGATAAAAAGTTATTTTTGGAAGAAGCAGCACAAGGGTGTAGTCAAAAGCCTGCCTTCTTTGAGTGAATCAGTGCCAGAAACTTCTGCTGGCACAATAGAGGGGGTCAGTCAAGGACAGGCAAAGAGTCTGGATACTTCTTTCAGCAGCAGTGCCAGCTAGTGACAGTTCAAGCTGCCCGTGAAATTGGACCTGAATGTTACGTAAAGCAGCACCTCGAAGGTCTGGTACTTAGGCATGATTTTAGATCTGCAAAGCTTGTGGGCTCTTAAATCCAATCTGTTTCAAAGCCATACAGGAACCTCTGTGAACTGTATACCCTTGTATGTGTGGGAGAGGGATGGGAGCTCAGCAGGGCCAGTAAACCAGTAAGTAACAGACCCATCTTTATCCCGTGGAAGCTGGGTGATGGAGTCAATGTTCAGGAGGCAAAAGTACATGTTCAGGGATTTGACAGGCAGACAAAAAGAACCTGGGGCAGCATACAGAATGTGGTGGAAAAGCAGGGAAGAGACCCAAGCAAAAGGCAGTTTTCTCATTGTTTCATCACAGCACAATTTCTGTTAGCACTCACAACACATAACTCCCTTTTATGTGTGGAATGTCACATTCCAAAGTGACTACTTCAAAGCATTCCTTGGGACCTCATCCCTAGCTCAGGTCTGTTTAATAACAGAAGAAATGTAATATTGCAACTGTTCTGCTTAACAGAAGTTGGAAGTCAGGCTGAAGAAACAAGAGAAAGTTACTGCAAATTGACCTTTGTAGTGAATCTGAGCATGTGACATTTACTTAAAATAGTTACATGCATTAAATTCTTGCAGTAGGGAATTAGTTTGCCTCAACCTTACTGTCACATGTCCCTGGGCAGCTTGGTAAACATCTCCTTTTGTAGCCTATGAGTATGTGCAAGTGCATCCTTCTAGAAATGCAGAATGTGAATTTCATAACACTGAGAATAAAGAACAGAAGACTTGCTGCATCTTCAAGTGTCAGTCAGTCCTAACATTTGAGTACATGTAGTTAGTAAATCATTACAAACAGAACTGTTCAGCAAACTCCTGAAAACCAATCAACACAAAGCAAAGACTGACAGACCTTTAGATCAGTTGGTCAATCAAATGCATATATCAACACAAAAACACGAACTTCACATTATTTTCCTTAAGACAACCCTCAATAAGCCATAATGTGAACTACCAGCTTTCATAAGGGGAGTGATTAGTGAAGAGTCAATATGAGTTTTGCCACCATGCACTTATTGCCCTTTTTGGAAATCGTTTATGCATTTTACCTGATGAAAAGTTCTCAAGTTGACTTCACTTGTTGCAAAGGCTTCTGAGGAGATTAGGGACTTAGCAGATGTACAATAAAACCGCATGATAGTAAATAAACTATGGAAGTTTACGTATTACACTGTGTTATGAAATATCGATGTGCTGTATCATTAAGCAATCGTGGACTTTGTACTTAGGTTGTTCACAATACCTGACTGTAAGGGAGAGTTCCCAGGGCTTTGCATGTGGACAGAATCAATCCTATTCAGTTATTAGGAATACAACAGACAGTGATGCTGAAATGTGTGTATATCACATCAACAGAACTGGGGAAAAAAGTTAGTAATTCCCAAATGAAATGTGGAAGTGGTGTGAGGTCAGTTATTGCAGAACAGCTAAACAATGTGTTTATATACCCACCTAGGTCATGTTCATAAACATCTGATTGTTCCTCCTCTCTTGTGGATAAAATTGAGTTTGCCCAAGTGTCTGTTGAACACAATCAGTGGCTTTGACAGAGCTAAGTGAAGTGATTGCTTTTTTTTTTTTGTATGCAACGCAATTTTTAATGGCCTGGAGTAAGATTTCATTCCATTGCAGCAGCATATTGCTACGGATAGTCATATACCTTGGATTTGCTTTTCCCATGTCATCAGTTTCTGCTATTTTTGCCACTCTGCATTCATAGTGACTTAAAATTCCAATGTGTAGTAGCTTCTGCTTTTTGTTGTTAAAGCTTACCTCCGTGATCTTAGATTATTTCATGTATAGATCAATGTAAGATGATTCTCAATTCCTTCTTCCACCTGCCAGTGGTTTTGGCCAGCTTGGTGTCACACGCCAATTTTGTAAATACAGCTGCCCTTCCCTTTCTCGAGCCCTTATTAAATATGGAACAGGCTTGACCTGCCTGAAGGGCAGCAATCCGGTTAACTCCCATCTTGTAGCAGTAAACATATATCTGCTTTACTCTGATATCTAGCGATTCGCCTGTTGGCATCGGGCCAGTTACCCTGACCAGGATGAAACACGGGTCAAGCAGTTTGGCAAACAGAGCCGGGCACCCAAATTCCAGCGGGGCCAGCCCTCAGGGGCTGTGGGAAGGAAGTTTTCAGGAATCTCTCCCATATTTGGCGCTTCCATTCCCCCCGCCCTCACCGGAAGTTCCCTCACGGAGGGCTGGGCTCAGCGCGCGCCCGCGCCGCTCCCCGCGCGGCCATTGGCTGTACGAGCCGTCCATCAGGCGGTGGGCGGGGCCTGGCCCTCGGGCCCGCGGGCCGGAGGCCGCGCCTGCGCACTGCCGGCTCTGGCGGCCCCGTGTGGCGGAAGCGGCGGGGCCGCGCCAGTTCCGCCTCGGCGTCGTTGGCGCTGCACAAAATGGCGAAGATCGCCAAGACCCACGAAGGTAAAAATAGCCCTGAAGGCCCCGTGTCCGCGCCCGCCGGGGCCGCGCTTGGGCATCGCCCGCTGCTTGTGTTTCCCCCCAGCTCCGGGCAGCGTCAGGCGCGGCTTGCCGGGCGGGGGCCGGGCGGGCCGGGCCCGTGTGTAATGGCGGCTGCGCTCGTCAGCGCCGTGCCCGGGCCGGGCGGGGGCCGGGCATGAGGGGGAGCTCTCGCTTTGCGCACGGGGACGGAGCGGCGGCCCGGCCTGTGCGGGGGAGCTCGGCCGGTGAGCTCCCCGCCCCCCGCTCCTTCCGCCCATCGAGCCTCGGCCGGTGCGCTGTGCAAACCCCGCGGGGCTGAGGCGAGTCTCGCATCGGAAATGCCAGCAGCGCCCGCTGGTTCCCCGGCCCGAGCCCTTGGGCCTCGGTAAACAGGGGGCGGAGAGCTCGGCTGTTGCGCGCTGGAAAGCGGCGCGGCCCGGGCTGGTGCTGAGCCGCCGCGGTGCTGGCCGAGAAAAGGGCCCCGCAGGAGGGAAGGAGCGTGAGGGCTGTGCGGCGTCTGAGCTGCCATTTTACACAGACTTCCTGCGGCCCGCTCTTGACGTAGGAAAGCGGCTCTCGGAGGGCTTTCCCAGGCCGTGTGCTCTTCTGGAAAGTGCAGCAGTGTGCGCTGCTGCTTCCAGCTCTTCTCGGTGTGAATCAAAGCTCTCTTTGTGGGCATTGACTGCGGCTTGCCCTGCGCTTAAGTGTTTTCAGGCACTGAAGAATAATTTGTACAATTACACTGCTTCTGTGTTTTTGCCTTGGGGTTTTTCACTTGTGTTTCTTTGTACGATAGGTGAGCTGCTGTATTTTGTCTTTGTTTATATGCATAATTCACTAATCGGAAACTACCTCTGGGTGATGGTTGTGCGCTGTGAGGTAGGCAGGGCACTCAGGTATTCATTGTCTTTTAGGAATTTTTTTTTTTTTTTTTTTAAATTTATTTTTTTCAGTTTTGCCCTGAAAAAGCTTTTCAAGAGGAAAGCCATCATCTCCCGTGGAAGTGGGGTTAATGTAGTCTTTAACACTACAGACCTAATCTGATTTTAGGGATGAAGATAAGCTTAAACTGTTGTCCTTACTTTTTTAAAAATTTAATTTGAATTTTCTTTTTTTTTTATTTTTTTTGAGTTCTAGGGTATTTTGGTATAATTACAGAAATTGTCATGTCCTTTGTTTATATGGTGTGACGTGCATAAGGGTTGTGTGAGATAATGGCCAAGTGAATATTACCCATCACAGTGCTCTGCCTCTCCTACTACCTAAAGAGATTTTTGTCATAAAATAGACAAAATTGTTGAGGTTTGGTTGGGTTTTTTGGTTGCTTTCTTTTTTTTGGGCTGAAATTGCTTATTTATTGGAGCAAATGGTGATGCATTGACTTCAGTGAAAACATTGACATGCTTCCAGTTGCGTGTGTTTTGATTAGTTTGTATCAGAACAGGTTTTAAGGGGGAGGGTAGTTAAATAAAAAATGTGTATAACAGGGTATGGTCAAGTAAGGGTCTTTCCCAGCATGAAGGCATTAGCTGAGCAGCTTGATTATTTTGCTTCTGATTTCTATCCTATCTTTTTTCAGCTCCTCACAAATCTTTTGAATTGAGTTGTCTGTTACTAAATCATCTTAAAGTATTTTTAATGTATTTGTGCTGTTTGTTAAATTCTTATTGATTGATATGTTCAAGATACAGCTTGAAAGAGGCATCAGAACAGTTGGAGGTTGTGTCAACCGCACAGTTAAAGGAGAACTCTGTGTTTGAGGCTGAAAAGTAAAGTTTCAAGTGGTAGCTTATAAAGCCTCGCTAAATGTGTGAGCTTTTGAGCTTTCAATGCTGTTGAAGGTCATTTTTAATTTACTTTTTTTTCTTGCTCAGAAAAGAACAGAGATATTCAAACATAATAGATCTAACATGTAAGAGTGCCAAAGCAGCTAAACATAAAGCTATGCAAGAGCAAACTAAATGTGCAAAAATATGATAAGACATGAAAACACAGAACCTGTTTACTCTGTAAAATACCTCTCCAGGGTCTTCTTTCTTTTTTTTAACGTTTAGAGTAGAACTGCATGTGTGGTAACAGAGCACATACTTAGAGAAAGCCTCTCTGTGAGCTAGATGGTCAGAGACTTCCATTTCACGTGTGTTGGCTTTAATAATGTTCAGCATTTATGGTATGTTTTGAATCAACTGCACGTTAAAGTTACTTCTGCTAAAATACCAAAATATATAAATAATAGGGTAAAATACAGAAAAGGAATGCTCAGTAGAATATTCTCCCTCTCCTCTTTTTTTTCTCTATATCCCACCTCCTTTACTGTTTCTCTATTTGTGAGTGAAATTTCCATTATGTCTTGCTTGACTAAACTATTAAACAAGTAATTTGCTTTGCACAATGGATATTTAAACCTTGTGATTCCTCTTTCTTAATTTGCTTTTTATTTAAGTGCTTTGTTACATATGGTGTGAGCTTTTTCAAGGAAGTGCCAGTTAGCTCAAGGAAGCTAACTGGCACATCTTGAATGTCAAAATAGCGTTTTCCACCTAAATACTTGATGCCTTTGAAACACAGGCTACCTGTGGCTACAGACCTCCTGGTTCAAGGGGTTTTGTGTGGTGTTCTCTCTAGAGTGCTTCATTTAAACTGGCACCTGGAGGCTGTGTGGCATTAGTTAAAAATGAGGGTGGCTCTCAGTAAGGTTCATTGAGCCTGTATAGACTTTGTTTTTTGGTATAGATAACCCAGCAGGTTTTGCTGCAGGGAAATGAGAATGCACCTTGCCCTGCCAACAGATGTAATCCCTGTAATTTAAAGGAGAAGGCCAATAATGAGTGAGACCTCTACCCTCTTCATGAAATACAGCTGTTTTAAAAATAATGGTAGAGGACAAGGCCTTGGTATGTTAAGTGTTGATAAGAACTATCGATAGGAAAATATTTTGGTACTGACATTTTTCCTGCAGAAATCCCCCAGTTGTTTTACTTCACTCTGTCGGTGATAGCAGAGGTGGGAGGCCGTGCTCGAGCCAATCTCTGTGGCCTGTCCTGCAGTGCAGGGCACTTGCTGTGTTCCAGCTGTACGGTCAGGTTGTTCAGTGAGCAGGTGATGGTGCTAAGGCATGATGATCCTCTAGGCAACATCTGTAGGCTTTTTTTTGTGTTGAAGTTGGTTACAGCTCTGGATGTTCAGTCAGGCCTTAGTGTGCCACTGAAGGGGCAGGGTGTTTGTTGTTCCTCTAGCTGCTCTGTGGAAATTAGGGAAACGCTGGGGTTGTACTCTCACATCACCCGCTCGGTGCTGCTGGTATTGTCCTTGGTAAAGAGGGAAGCTCCAGGTATTCCCTCCCACCCCCGTGCTGCAATGCACCAGGATGCAAAAGGAATCAGGAACTTCATCTGCTCTCTGGGAGAAACAGAAATAACTGAAAAATTTGTGGAGAAGGTACTTGAGTTGCATTGGCTCTACAGCCATGCCAGAGGGTGATTCCACCTTGATGATTACCTTAAGAGGACACTGTAAGTGCCTCTGAAGGCTATCAGAGACCTCTGTAGGCAAGAGAAAGATCCCTAATTTGGCAGAAGTTTCTTTCTGCTGCTTCTCTGGGAACTAACACAAAGGAGAACAGTGTGTTCCAAGTTCTGGACTCAGAGGAATCCCCTGGGCTGTGCAGGATTTTAGCGGGAGCAGGATGTACCTGCAGGCAGGATTTAGGAGGTGCTCATGGCCAGCAGTGTAAGGCTTTTGTGAGCTTTCAGCTTCTCATGAGCTTGAGGCATCACGAGTTTCTGTAACACAGAGGTGACTGTCCAAGCCACTCTGCTCTAGAAAGCTGCAGAAGTTCAGTGGAAGCCCTGAAGTGACTGAAGCAAGATTCTCCTTGTCAGACTTCAGGGTATATATTCTGTGTGTGGGACTCTTGATGACTTTAGAAACACATTTCTGCTGGTTTTCCTCACTAGACCAGTGCAGGAATTGATTTGCTGCCAGGTTTACGGTGCTTCACATGAAGTCTGTCTTTCTGACTAAGTGAGCACTTAGTCCTGCTGTTCTCACTCATAGCTATATGGCAAAGATTTGTCAAGTAAAACTGCACTGAGTTGCCTCTCTAGAGAACTTGCCTTTGTACAGGAGCCATAGTTTGGCTCACAGTGGGTTTGTGGTTGTTTGTTGGGTTGGGGTTTTTTTTGTTAGTGGCAGTCTGTGATAAGAAAAGGACCCAGCTGTGACGTTAAGGCTTGAAGTTTGCAGTGTTGACATTTTAAACTTTTCAACTAAGCAATTCTGATCCAATAATTTGCATTAGTAATAATCTTAGCTTTAAAAAAAAATATTCGTATTTTTTGTTAGGTTTCCTAGCAGGTGTTGCATAACATTGCATAATGTCTTTTGCAAGATGGCTTGATGGTAAAAATATGTCAAATTTATTCATCCTGAAAAGAGAAGTGAGCAACAGTAGTAAACAACTGTTGAATACTCATGATTCAGGATTATTTGTGAACAAAATTTCCTGTAGATTTTTTTTGTAAATTGACAAATTTCTGTTTAGTTAATATAGCAGGCAATACCACTTCAGGTGGGAGAGGTGAATCCCAGAATTACTGATGTTAAAAGGGTCTTTTCAGACCGTGTAATCCTGTTCTTCCTTTCAAGCATGATCCTTTGTATTCCTGCAGCCATGAAATGCAGCTCTTGGGGGTTTTCTTGGCCATTAAAGTAATTGTTTGATCTAGTGAAATTTACATTGTATGGATAATTGTCTTTCCATATCATGTGAACTCAAAATTCACATGAAAACAATAACAATTTTTACACAGCTGTGTCTTGAGGTACTTACAGTTACATCTGTTGAAGGTAGTTGGATTACTGCAGTTTATTTTTGTGTTGCATTTCAACAGATGGAAGGAAGGCATGGTTTAATTTTGTTCCTTGTTTTTTGAATTAAGAAGTTAATGTTCTTTCTGAAAGTGCCAAACTTCTAAGGTCGAAGATGGCCAACAGGGTTGATTAGAGTCAGATCCTGATACAGTACAAGAATGACAAAGCTTCCATTTGTCCTGTTTGAAGGGTGTTTTGTTATCCAGAAGAACAGTAGTCTTCAAAGATGGTGCTGCAGGCAGGAATAATGATGCATAAATAACATTTGAGCTCCCAAAGTGAAAAGAAACTGGTCCTAAGTTTGGGGTTTTTTTAATTAATTTCTTACCCAGTGGCATATTAGAGTTGAGTTTTTATTTACTTATTCAAAGATAGTATGGCTTTGCAATGTGCTAGAAAACACAATACAGTGTTGTTTTGTTAAATCTCAGTTTTGAGAACCTGTGCAGCAATTTCTTTGAACGGAGTTTTTAAGTTAGCAAAACTGGTGATAACCTTGTGAAAGGCTTTTTTTAATGAGAGGATTGCATTAGTTGTGAAAGGGTTTTGTTAGTGTAGTGTGAGAAATGCTGTGGTGTAAATGGCCTCTGCTACCTCTGTCGGAAGATGAGGTACAGTAACATGAGTTAAATAGTTTGCTTTAAGCCATACAATTAAAGTACTCTGTGCTGGATGATATTAAAACATGAGGAAAAGCTGTTTATGAATACTAGCTTATGAATGATGATTTTATAGTTCTGTGTGTCATATGTGTTTATTTCTTTAATTATAATCTTTCAGGTTGGGCAAAAAACTCTGCTGTATTACATTTTGTATGTATGTGTAACAAGACTTCTGTGTGTGTATCTTTACCCTAGATATTGAAGCACAAATTCGAGAAATTCAAGGAAAAAAGCCTGCTCTTGATGAAGCCCAAGGAGTAGGCCTTGATTCCACAGGATATTATGATCAAGAAATTTATGGTGGCAGTGACAGCAGATTTGCCGGATATGTCACTTCTATTGCAGCAACTGAATTGGAAGACGTGAGTGATTTTATTTATTTTGTTTGTTTAGGGCATGCAGTGTAATTTTTTAGTCGCAGTTGCTTGAAGTAAAACCAATTTTCATTAAAGTGGTAGTAAAGGGACCAGGTATGTCTTATCTGAGAAGCAGATAATCATGAGAGGATTTGGGTTGGAAGGGGCCATTTGTTCCAACCCTCTTACCATGGGCAGGGACACCTCTCACTAGACCTTACAGTGGGTTTGCTCAAAGCAGCATCCAACCTGGCTCTGAACACTTCCAGGGATGGGGCATCCACAGCTTCTCTGAGCAACCTGTGCCAGGGCCTCACCACCCAGAACAGAATTATTTTCCTGATATCTAAATCTAATCTCCTTCAGTTAGAAGCCATTTCTCCTTGTCCTGTCACTCCATGCCTCTGTAAAAAGTCCCTCTCCAGCTCTCTTGTAGGCTCCCTTCAGGTACTGGAAGGCTGCAATTAGGTCACCCTGGAGCCTTCTCTTTTCCGGACTGAGCAAACCCCATTCTCTCAGCCTTTCCTCAAAGCAGAGATGCTCCATTTCTCTGATCTCTTGGTGGCCTTCTCTGGACTCACTCCCCCAGGTTCCTGTGCTAGGGCCCCCAGAGCTGGATGCAGAGTTCCAGGTGGGATCTCAGAGCAGAGGAGCAGAATCCCTGCCCTGCCCTGCTGCCCATGGGCCTTTGGATGCAGCCCAGGACACTCTTGGCTTTCTGGGCTGAAATCTCACATTGCTGGGTCATGTCCAGCTTCCCCTCCACCAGCTCCCCCCAAGTTCTTCTCAGCAGGGCTGCAGTTCTAAGTCTGGCTTGTACTTAATGAATTTTGCTTTGGGAGCCTTGTAGGCCCAAGGAGAAGGCAAAAAGTTGTGGCCTGGTACTTAATTATTCCAGCCAAGGCTAACGTTAACTTTGTTCTGTCACCGCTGCCAGGATTACAGATGACGGTAAAAAATTTAAAGAAACTTTGGCCAGCAGACTTTGGTGAATGTTCTAAGATTCCTGGTTCAAATTTCAGAGCCGTTTTTAAGAATTGTTCTTTTCACTGCATTGTGTTCTCCTTATGTATCCTGCTTATAGGATTACCTTATGTTATTTTCTAATGTCGAACATTGGACCATATTTTCAGTTGCAGGAACAGTCAGATCTATAGGCCTTACCATAAGTACATAGGCAACTATGTCTTATACTGAGAGAATTATATTTCTAAGTATGAGGAAGATTGTTTAGTACTAATTGATACAGGAGGGTTTTTTTAATGATGTACTTCTGTCATCTACAGAGTTCTAAGGATACCTTATTAAAAATTTCCATTACTCTGGGGCTCACTGAAAAAGTTTTTTAGTTTCATGAGCAGTTTTTCTTTGGGTTGCTGTAAATAATTGAATAGAAACTGATTACTGATATGAAAAAATAGCAAAAGCAAGTGCTTGTTATTGCCATTGTGATTGAATAACATGAATCTATCTCTGAAATTTTCACTGTTTCCGTAGCTTTTTTATAGGGCTATTAAGTCTTGTTCCATATATGTATAGCTGACTTGTAAGAAAAATAGTTGAATATCTGCACTGGTTCTCATGTGCCAGCTAGGGAACTGTAATGGTGGTGTTAATATGAAATACAGATTTTTTTTGTCTAATTAGTGTAGATAGCATACTTGATTAAATGTAGCATATTGAAGAGTACTTCAGCCTTCTTAGTGATATGAGCAGGTTTATCTGATTCACCAGTTGGGGAATAATAAGAAAAGCTATATGAGAGAGCTTGCTGACATTTTGAATTACCTCTTCTACTTGTCCATTTTCATCTTTTCTATGACCACGGTGTGTTCATTTGATGTTATTTTGTCTAAATACATACCAGCATGACAAATGCACTGTGTCTTTACTGACAGGATGATGATGACTACCCTTCCACAAGTTTGCTTGGCCAGAAGAAGCCAGGATACCATGCTCCAGTGGCATTGCTTAATGACATACCACAATCTACTGAACAGGTACCTCTTAATTGAAGGCACAGTAAAATACTCTTGTAAGCATTGAAGAAAAGAAGTGTTAATAGCAGGTTTTGTTTTCTGGAAATATAAGATGTGTGTAAAGAGCTATGTTTTTTAAATGTTGCTGTAAGCTTGTTGCTGCTTTAGTTTGGAATTCTGCAGGATGATAAAGATTGGCACTTGTGCATGTAAAGCCAACAAGAATGTAGAAACTGAACTATTGAAATTTTTAAAACTTGCAATCAGATACTTCATTAAATTAAAATAACTGGGAAGCTTAATATCCTTTATACTTCTTATTTTTTAAGGTCAATGTAATTACTTAAGTTTTATATTCCTGGAGTATTTTTATGTAAAATTTAAAAGCACAAGAAGTAGCATTAAGTCACCTTGCAAAAAGAAAGGGAAGGTCGACAGCATAAAATGCTTTGGTAACAAGTGAATAAACTCTCAAAATACCCAATTTTTATCAGAAATTATTTCATAAGAAGTTTTGTGTTTAAAAAACTGAAATTCTAGTTACAGAAGTAAAATTTAAGTTAGTATAGTGTTTTGACATTTCCTGCATAGTTGAGGCAAAAAATAATGTAAGTCATTTTAATACTGCAAATTAATACAGTACCAGACACTTTTCATAGTAGTCTTCATAAATCTGTGACTAACAGTCTTTCTTGGTTTTTAGTATGATCCTTTTGCAGAACACCGTCCTCAAAAGATTGCGGATCGGGAAGATGAGTACAAAAAGCACAGGCGGATGATGATAATTTCCCCTGAGCGTCTTGATCCTTTTGCAGATGGTAATTTATTTTGGCTTTTCTATACCCTTTATGAAATTTTTGTCCTTAATTGTCTTTAGCCCTTTGATTTCTGTTGGCATGCTTATAAACTTAGTTTTGTTTTAAACATCCCCTTTTCATAGAGATTTGGTTGAAAATTTAGATGCCATATTCTTCATCTTTATAATACGAGTTTTCTTTCCAGGTAGAAGGACAAGAAAATTGTCAATGAGCCATTGCCATAGAAACACAAAGGGTTAAAGGTTTCTCTTTTCATTTCGTTTTGGGTTGTGCGTTGTACTTTGAACAACTTGTGTATTGAGTGCTCAGATTCATTCAGTACCTTGATAGTTTTCATTCCAAGCTATAGATTTACAGGGTTACTGCTTTTGAAATGCTACTAGAGCACCTAATTCTTACCATCCTATGTAAATTTTAGGTGGTATAGCTAAAAGAAGCAAAAGCATATATAAGACTTTGATACTGTTAATAGTTCAAGTCTGTTCTGATAATTTTAGAATGCCAGTCAGGAGAAGGGGTGTTAGTGGGTCTGAAATTTTCTTCAGGTGAGTGAGTTTCACGTGTGGCAATAAGGTGCCTGTTGGCTTAAAATTAGTAGCTATTTTGCAGGTTTTACAAATGAGAATTTCAGCCTGCATGAATTAATAGGGATATTAATTATTTTACTTGCTTAATTGTAATTGATATAAACATGTATTGTCAGAATTCACAGGCCCATACTAACTGTCCTTAATTTCTTTCCTACAGCAGTACTGCTATATGCCAGTCCTGTCTGCATTCTTAAGGGTGCAGTTCAACACATCCTGTGTAGATTATGGTGAAAAAGTATTCCAAAGGAAAGTCCTATCAAAGCTAGTGTCAGAAAGACACAGCCAATTGGGCAGTGATCTTCAGCATAGAAATGTCTAAGAAGTTAATTTTTTCCCTGAAGTATAATAGCTATACCACTTGTATAGCAAATGTGCACATTTTTCTTAAAGAAAAGTGTTTTTATTGACAAGTCTCATTTCTCTAAAGTTGGGCTTCTTTTAAAGTATTTAAAAATTGAATTAATGCAAGATACAGAGCATAAAACAACATATGGTGTACAAAACCCATTACCTGTGAGTATTGTTGTGGTGGTGTATGTACTGTATTGCATTCAACTCCCAATCACAAGTGTCCCTTGAGAAGAGGAGAGGGGGAAAGTGTAATCAAACAGTATTTTGGGGTTTTTTATTTTGCTTTATTTTTATTTTTAATGAAGCCCTGTTACAATATGACACTAGAAGGTCTGTGAGACATGTCCAGATTTGTCAAACTTATAAATGGGTCTTTATGATAAAACAATTTAAGCATTACTTAGGTATGCAATAGTTATTTATAGTCAGATAACAAGTAGGATTTAACAGCTTACACAAGGTAATGTTTTGATTATAAATATCTTTCCAAAGTGTTACTAATGGTAAAGAGATAATTTTCTAGGCTTCTATTCTGCTGCTTGAAGTCAGAACTGCTGATGGAGACAAAGGCACGAAAGTGTACGTATTCCGGATTAGCAACCCAGGAACCCATCACTTCTGAAGACTCTTAACTGTGTTGTCATTTTATCATTTTTATCGGCTTTAAAATATTTGTTTGAAACTGCAGTAGTTATGTTTGTGTTCAAACAGGTTAAATTGATCAGCAAACTGAATAAACGTAAGATACATGTAATTTTAAAAATTTTCGATCAAAAAGTAAAATTAAATGATCATGGAATAATATAATACTAGTGCAGGACAGTAGAAGTCCATAGTTTCTGCTTATCCTCTACTCATTGTGCTCCATTCCTGTTGCTGTTCTCTTCTGCAGGAGGGAAGACTCCAGACCCTAAAATGAATGCCAGAACATACATGGATGTTATGCGTGAACAGCATTTAACAAAAGAAGAGGTGTGTGGAGGGCAGGGTTCTCCATTTGGACTGAGTTTCATGTTACAGCCTTTGAAAGCATGTTAAAAAAGTGGGAACGTAAATTCTCTTGACTTTGTCTTGACTTAATAGCCCCTTTCTCTGGAAAATCATGTTCTTCATATGTGGAAAGTCAGTAGAATTTAAAGATGAAAGTTCTAAAAAACATCTGTTTGATGTAATACTTAAGCAATGCAGGGAAAAATAGCCTCAATATATTTTAATCTGGACTTTTTTTGTAGAACTTGGGTTTTCTCGTTTATTGTCTTTCAGAGGAGGAGAGAAAAAAATCTAACAGTAACTGAGAATTACTCAGTGTGAGAGATGTTTGTTTTTGTGAGCTCTATGTATGAAAAGCCAGGGAGGTTGTAAAAGGCTTTTGATGAGGTACCTACTGCAGATGTTGCAGTACTAAGATCGAGTATGAGATTGACATTTGGTTTTAAATATTAAAAAAAAAAAACAAA
>VYZR01051733.1:27068-43815 GCA_013400675.1 Oxylabes madagascariensis | reverse complement strand
GAACTTGGTATCCAAGAGAAAAACCTGAGCCAGTCATAACCCTGTAACTATTGTTTTCATGTTTTAGTCAAGTTTTAAGAATAACTGCTGTACCCAAAGTACAGAAATGTGTGCAAGATTTCCAAGTGTGGTCTTTGGACAGGTAAGTTGGAAGGACATGTTAAATCAATATTGTGTAAAGAGCACTTACTTCCATTTACCAAATGCTGAACCAGGAAAAAAATCATCTGTGTGANTTATACAGTAGATATTTATCAAAGGCATCCTGCGAGCAACGTTTCTTTTTGCTGGCCTGCAAACGAATCAGCATTTCCCCAAATCAGATTTTTAAAGATTTTTCTTTGCTCTTTCATTTTCAAGTTTTAGAGTATGTGAACATTAGTCTATCTTAAGTGCACAAACCTGTATGATTTTGCTTAATTACTTTTCCATAGCTTATTTAAATAAATAGTCCTGAAAAAGCAGCAGAGAAATCATAATTCAAAAGTCTTGCTATCAGTCATAGCCTTTTCTATACACATAATGGTAGGATCAGAGTAAACTGGCCAGGGCTCATTTTAAAAAGAACTGCTTGTCTTCATCTTGCATAACCTTTAGCTAAAGTGTCCTACCCTAAGGATGAACAGTTGTAATAAAGCATTTTTTTCAGTGATTAGAAACTGCTGATAACTATGCACATTAAGCTGCTCTTTGCATCCTAATTTAGAAAGCCAAAATTGCTTGCCAAAATTTTTAAGAGGAAAGATAATTAGCTGGCATAAACTGTTCTGACTCCGTTGAGGAGTCAAGCTGAATTTGGGCAATTGAAATAGTCTGTGACCTCTCAGTTCAGCGCTAAGCCCGGTCTGTCTGTCGGCGGGCTGGCAAATGGTGCTGGGCAGAGCTGACAACCTGTGACTTGCCTGTTGCTGCTTCTGCAGTGCATTCCTTTCATTTGCTGGTTGGTGCTTCTGGCAGATTGGCTGCCCAGTCCTGAACTGAAGTGGCTTTTGTGGGGATTTTTTTGTCCAGATACGTTTTGTTGGAATGATAAACAAGAGATGAGCTGTTACGAGTACCAGCCAGTTATCATCAGCTTGTCTATTGTAAGCAATTTTTATATTGCCGGAATAAAAATAAATTTAAAAAAAGATAAAATATTATAAAAGGTGGGGATAAATCTGTTCATTAGCTGATTTGTTAGAAACCAAAGCCTCATATTGACACTGTTATTTCACCTAACATTTGCAAAACCAAATTCTTCTATAAGCATGTTTAATTAATACTGGCTTCCAAGTGCTTACCATTTAGGGACTTTTAAAATTATTATTAATGTAAATAGACCAAAACCAATTCTTAATGTGTAAGCTAGTTAGCAGGATACTAGTCAGGACTGGCAGGTTTTTAGATTAGTCACCTGAATTGTAGAGTGAGGTAGCTGCTGTAATTTTACTGAACTGAGTTGGGATTTAGCACCTCAAAGCCATCTTGGAGTGAAAGCAAATGCCAGGAGTTGGTCTCCTCACTTCAAGATAATCATTTGATGCTGATCAAAATTATTTTCTTCTCACTCCTTCATATTAAACCGTGGTGAAGAGGGTGTTCTGGTAGCTGCCAAGCAGAGATCCTTCCACCTAGTAAAACTGCTCCTTCAAGTGTCCTGCATACATGGCTGTTGGGCAGAGCTGTGGTAGCAGCATTCTTGGAAATGCCTGTTTTCTAGGTGGTGTAAACAGAGATGTTAGCAGCTTTGTCTGAGAAGGATAGAGATGCAAAGTGAACATAACTGGCTAAGTCCTCATAGAGGTGAGAGGAACAAATGAAAAATAAGCGTGGAAATCCTTCTCCCCCTGTGCATGCTAGGCTTTTCAGGAAGTAGAAAAATCAAGTTGAATGGAAAATGTTCAATGTCACGGTGGAAATACGACATTTTATACTTCCAGTTCCTACTGGTATTAGCTCTAAGGCAAGAAGCAAAGATTGATTAAAGTATTTTTGAAACTGGATTCTCTCTTGGATCCTCACACTCCCTGCAAAAAAGCTCACATACACATCAGTTTTGTAGTTCCAGTAATTAACTTAATGTTTTAGTAATTTGGCAATGCAGGATAGCTGTGTTGGATAAATGTTACATTGCACAAGGTCTCAGTCCTGTAGGAAGTTCTAAAATGGGAAAAACGCTCAAAGGGATTAAAATATACCAGTTTGATTTGCCAGTGGGAGCTTAATTTATATGCAGATGAATATGCAAAATTGTCTTCACAGCTCCTGTGTACTGTATGAGCATGGCTGGTTCACTCAGCTCCGTCTGTGACTTGATGTGCATTCGATAATTGAACGATGAGACATGAGCATGTCTTGAGGGGGAAATGGTGGTGTTGAGGGCCCAGTGTCCTTGTTAGACACATTTCAAAGTTTTTACTTAGACTTATCTTTATTTTGACCTGATGTAGGCAAAGCCTGGTTACAGGCAGCATGAGGTACGGGCTCTCTGGAGGTGCATCTGAAGTTTGGTCACACTGGGAAGCGGTCAGGTCAGCATCCTCAGACTCAGTGCTGCAAACCCCAGAGCTCCAACTGAGGACATCTGGGAGATTTATTTGGACAGTGTTTTACTGCTCCAAATGGAAACGTTTCTGTGGGTGTGCACACACCCCAGCCGTGTGACCTCTGGAATTTCATTGCAGTTACAATTTTGTAAGGCTTTCCTTTTAGTAGATGGATGAACTTCGGGTAGATGAGGATTAACAGGAGGAGGGGAGGGGGATGTGTGCTGGTGTTTGCCTGCTTCTCTCTGCCTTTCACAACGAAGAGAGCAGGAAATTTGTGTGAGCGATTTGTGCTGGGAAGTGCTTGTGCCAGGGTGTTCCTTGGACTGCAGGTTTTTCTTTTCTCTTGAGCAAAGCATTATGTTTCCAGTATTGTGGTGATAAGTCTGAACTATTGTATCCTGTCCCTTTAAATTAGACTTAATAAAGATTTCAGGCCAAATCAGTGGCCATAACCATATAGCTTCTGCTTCTGAGCTGACCTTCGAATACACTCAGCATAAGCAGCATACTTATTGGCTACATTATTGGCTATTTCTGTTAATGAATCTCATTTATCAGATTGTCCTCTTTCTTAAGTTCTATTTGCATGTTTCACTTGGGTGTTGGACCCATCATCTTGTTGTGCCCTGTGGGCCTCCTTTTGAGCTTGAAGGAAGAAAAAGCATTTTGCAGTTCTTCAGAAGTTTGATGTGAGAAAAGCTTCAGTGACATTTTTTTCCCCTGCTCCTTGTGCTGTCTGATACTTTTAAACCTTGTCTGACTAACAGCTTGTAGTTGTCTGGCCACGTGTGTGCATTATGTGTTTTGTGTTTAAATGGAATAGCGCCTCACAATTAAGTGATCTATGGCAGTGGTTTATTGGCACTAATCTGCTACTTTGATCCAAATAATGGAGATGCAATTCAGATTTTGAACACTGCAAAAATGACTTGGTGCTGGTTTTAAAATGCTGTTGAAAACTGCTGTCTTATCTGGAGTCCAAGTTAACATTTTTTTCTGTTCTCTAATGTGGCTCAGCCTGTGCTGAATTGATACTCCATCTTCCTGTTTTGAAGTGTAATTTCTTTTTCATTGCTCTGGGTGATATTCACTCCTTTCCCTTTTCAAAAGAAAAAGTCCATTATGAATATTTCTGTGCTGCATAACATGTTTGTTACCCTTTTCCTGTTCAAAGTGAGACATGCAGTACAGGATAGTATTCTTAATGATGATGAATGCAGAGTGGTAACTCATATATTTTGATTATTGGGGTTTTTTTGGAACTTGTCATTTTGACAAGCATCTGGCATACCATGTTACTGAATGCGTTTCAGATATAAATAATTCATTTATCAGAATATCTGTTAAAAATGTTCTTGAGTTTTCTTTTGCCATTGTGTTCTACCTTGGAAAGCATTCTTGCCTGCAAATAGATGCTCTTTCTTGTTTTGCTAGTATTTTCTGTGTGACTCATGTCCCTGGCTCTTATTTTCTGCTGTTCTTAAATCTGTGAATGGCAGGCAGTGCTGCATCAGTATATGCAGAGTGCCAGCTCTTGCAAATTTCAGCTTTGAGGCTTTCAGGGATGGGAGGTTAAGCATGACCTGTAGTTGATGCCATTTGGAGATGATCTTACAAAAGAGACAACTCTGTGCATTTTGTAAAATCCCTGGCATTAGTTCTGGGTTTGTATCTGCGCTCACCCCTCCAAAACCACATGCAGAGCCCCGCAGTACCATATGCCTTATACCCACCCTGGAATATTTGCAGTCTTTCAGACATGTATCTCTGTGTCAGCAGCTGTCAGTTCTAGATGTACGGAGAAAGGAAACTCTGCAGCTATTCAGCAGAGGCTCTTACAGCTGATTAATATTGCAGAACTTATTTACCTTAAGATCACAGATTTCAAAGGAATGATGTACTTACACTTGCATCTATTCCAAATTAGTCTTGAGAGAAGGAATTGTTAAAGAAAAGTTGGCGTTATTTGAATAATTGCTAGGTTTTCTTGTCTTGAAGAGAAAGTTTCTTAAATTATTGCTGCTTAAATATCAGTGTTGCTTGTTCAGGGAAGTTTGTTATCACAAGCATTTGAGTCGCCTTAAAAAAAACCACCCCAAAACCAAACAAACCAACCTATTCACTTTTGTGATCAAGCCCTTCTGAAAAGCCTTTCTTCACTAGTATTCATTTGATCTTTGATACTTTTCCCGGCTTCAATTCTGTCGCACAGTAATCCAAAGCAAGTCCACACGGTGCCCCCTGGTTCATCGGTGTTGGGGCAGTTTCTTTGCACTTGTTCTGGAAATTCATCCTGATTCTGTGCTGCAAGGGAAAATGGGAAGGTTGCTTTAAGTGGTGGTTGGAAAGGTGAGATGTATTTGCTGATGTCAAAGTCCATATGAATAGTAAGAGAGGCTCCAAAGTCTCTGCATAATGTGTTAGAACTGATTAGAACACATTTCTTCAGAAAGTGGTGTTGGATTTTTGCAGGTATGTTTTGGTGGACCAGCTGTGTGCAGGCAGTGTGGGACTGACCAGATAGCAAGTTGGTAGGGTGTCTAAGGAAATACTGCTGGGAAGGTATGGAATCACAGGCCGGTCACTTGTTTAGATCTTTCCTGATTTGAAATGGAAGATACTACAAGGAATGGTGGCTAAAACTAACCTTCCATAGGTATTTGAGATTTTAAGGATTACTATTTCCAGCTGCACTTCAGGCTCTGTTTGTTACAAGAGAGCTATTAAATGCAGATGTCCTCGTTTCTCAGAACAGGCATTTATTGGTGGCATTACTTGTTTTCTTATGTAAAATGTAGCCTTTTTTCTCTCCAGCACTTGTAATGGTTAAGTTGTAAAGTGCCATGTCACAAAACACTTTGGGATGCCCTGGCTTTTGATTTAGTAAGGGATTAAGGGAAATCGGAGAAGAAAAGCCCATTTTTGACTGTTAAACAAAAAGCATGCCATCTTTGGAAGCCTGTGAGCCCTGAGTATTTAGAAGGAATTTGCTTTTATCTGCTTGCCCTGTTGAACTCTTTCCTATGCATCAGCTGTTGCTCTCTGCTGAGGAGGACACACTAATGCTGTGTGGCCCTTTTGGTTGCCCTGCCACAGCTGTTTGTGTACTTTGTTTTAACTCCCTCCCAGACACTGAATGTGCTTCCTATGGGCTGGGCTTCCTTACCCTGTGTGCGTGCACAGCAGAGGTGCTGGATTTGGAAAAGCCAAGGGGACTGCAGGCACTTCTGTGGTGCGGTCAGCAAGGGACCGGCCCAGCTGCTGCCCCACACCCAGCCTGACTCTGCCCCCGCTCTGCCTGCCAGGAGCTCTTTGGCTCCTGCTGGAGCACAAGGCCTGAAGGAAAAGGAGCACACTGGCAGAGAATTTCGCCCCAATCTAGTCTGATTCTATAAAATGCTGCACTGTGTGGGTTGCTCAACAGCGTGTGTTACCTCCTTGAATTATCCTGTATACCAGGGTAGGGCACCCTCTCTTGCCAGTCTTAAATATGCATTGAAATGGAGCATGGAGCAATTGTGAGCAGTTCAAGAAACAAAAACACTCAGTGCTTCTTTTCCATTGCAGATATCTGGAGAGGAACAAATTTTCTTAATTAAAAAAAAAAAAAAAACAAAAAAAACACAAAAACAAAAAAAACTTTGTTTGTAAATTATCCTTCCTTTGTTCATTGCAGACTCTGAATCAGATTCCGGGTAAATATTTGCTGTTCGGAAAGGTTTAGGAGAAAAGAGAGTTAACAGCTGAACCATTGTGTAACCTTTTTTCAAATAGGGATCCATATGACACTTTCCATTTCTGGGCCCAGATGTCTTCTTGCAACTGTACTATCATGAACATGAGACTGGTTTCTCAGTTACACTTTTTGAGCTGACCAGATATTGGCTAAAACCGCTTCCTTGCAAAACTGATGAAACTTAAGATAATAACTGCTGTATACATGTTGATGAATGGGACATGAGCACTGCTTTAGGAACATAATTTAACAATCCAAGTTTCTTTAGACCACATCAAAGCACACTCTAGGGTGGAAGGTGGCTTTTCTCTTGTCTGCAGACAAGAATGGTTTAGTGCTTTTAGGCTCTGAAAACTCTTAGCTGAGGCTTTCATTCTGCTAATATTCCTTTAAATTTTGTTCAGTAGGGCTTTCTCTTGTGAAGAACAGAAGGATGCAGCACAGTAGAGTTTTACTCTGCAATAATACAGAAACCCTTGTCTTAGAGAATTACCTTTCTAGCTTTTGACATGCCAGAACCTTGTTGCACTTTGTAGAGTGATGCTCAGTCCCTGGCTGGTCCTAAGGCTTGCCACATGTAGCTTCTCTGTGAGCTTGAGCTGTATTTGGGTTAAATAATTGATACATTATATTTTGACAGAAAAAGTTTATTTGAAATTATTTTTTCACATTTAAAATGCTGTGTGAGTGCTGTGAGGAAGCAGGTACTTACAGTTTACTTGATACATGGCATGGTGGGAAACTGTGGAAATTGTAATGTGTTATTAGTCTAGAACAATATTACGCAAGTAGATTGGTAAACACGAATGTAGAAATAGAATTCTGTCTTTGCATGAATGTAGAAATAGAATTCTGTCTTTGCTTCTCTAAGGAGTATGTTATGTTTTCCAAAAATTCAAGGACAGTAGATTTTGATGCATTTTGATTTGCCTTGACACATTTTTGAGCAAGACGAAAAAAAGGCTTCTTAATTTATTAATATGGATTAAGGCATTTCGTTTGAGTGTTTTTATTCCTCCTAGCATCAAAGTCTATATGAGTTCTGCATTTTGATTCTGAACCAGTCATATTTCTACTGACATGGTGTTTGCTAACATGTTTTTTTCCCCCTGAACTGTCAGTTTTTGTCTGTAGGAAGGCTGCAGACCTTTTGCCTTTGAATAAATTAAGAGATGGGACAACTGAAAAATTCTTTAAATACATACACATCACGTCTTTTGCCATTTGAGTGGGTCTGTATGTCTTTAAAACCATCAGGTCCTTCAAAGTCTGTCTGATTTTCCAATACATGTGATATTGAGAATTTGTGTTGCTGGGAATTCAGCAGGAAAAATGAGGCTCGTTTTCCTTGTTTGGCTGCACTATTGCTACAGTAGTTTTTGAAGTGTATAGTGACTACTGGTAATTTACTTAAGAAATAACTTTTATTTTTATCTTTTAGTCTCCCACAAAAGCAGTGTATAATGCTAGACACTGGAACCAGCCAGAATCAGAGGCTCTGCCAGCACCACCAGCTTTGAAAACTCCCAGTGTCCCAGTAAGTAGACTGTTATTTTTTTCTCAAGTTTACAAAATCTCCTTTCAAGATTCACTGATATTTATTTTTAAAACAAAACCCCAAATTCTTGCTATCTGATAATGTCACAGTAATTCAGAATGAAGTCCACTTTGTGATGTGAGCCACTGGAATTTGATAGAAAAGAAATTTTTAGTGGAAATACTGTAGAATAGGATCTTTCATATTGCTTCAATATAGAGTTACCAAAAAATACTTCAAGTTATGTTCCCCAGTCTGTTGAAGTTAAGCTTTCTAACAATGGACTCCATTTTGTTTTCTGAGAGAACTCCCAGGATTAACTTACTAATGAACACAGAAGTCAGCAAATTGCTGATGAAAGAGGGAAAAACTTGAGCTTTTTCCTGTATTTTTCCTTTCTAATGGAGTAGTGCTGATTGCTGACTTAAGTCTTTCGATACTATGAAAGAAACACCGTTTTCTGTGTACAGTCAGAAATGCTAATACCAATATTTTCAATATCAAAAAACAGACCAAGGGTGAAAACAGTTCTTGAAGTTGTTTGTCCAAAAGTCATTGGTTGCTTTGATACTCAGAGTAATTGTTTGTTAACTCTTTTGAGGCTCTGAGAATCCAGGGTCTTTGGCTTGTATTTGTAGAAGTTCTTACTGGTTATGCTAAGAGAGCATTGTACATTGTCAATAAACGAAATTTCATTTGGTGCCTTGCTGATAGTACTGGCCTGAGAAGAGAAAATCAGAAAATGGATATTTTTGCAGTGCTAAGTCTTCAGCTTTTGTTGTTGTCACCAGTTTGTAGTTGGGTTTTTTTTCTGATTTTTTTTTTTTTTTTTTAATTCTACCCCTGTTTGTGGTATTCTGGTACTTCTTCCTCTTTGATTTGTGATTGTTTTTGGTTGCCTTCTCACAGTATTCTGAACAGCTTTCTTTGGATGTTAACTGCACTGCCTGGAAAATGCAGATAACTGATTTGAAAACAGCCATTTCCACTAGAGTTTGAGGAGAGAGTGGAAATTTCAGCCCTGGGTTTTTCCCAAACCCCTTTCTCAATTTAAATTACGTACCTTTGAAGTGAAGGTTTTGTTGCTTACTGAATCTCTTGGCACTGATTTTTGTGAAGTACTCTTGATAGCTGACTTAAGGGCAGATTTTGTGTGAGTCTTGTCAGACAGACTTTGAATATGGCTTTTTCAGGCTAGGGAAATGTCTGGATCATTCATTCAGACAGTCACTTTTGTGTTCTGTCAGACTTCCACTTTGTATCTGGAGCCATCAGAATTTTAATTCAGTAATGTGGTAGAGGTTTGGCTGAACAAACCACTGAGGGGAATTTGTATCTGCTGCTCATGTTATGATGTGCATCTGAAGTTGCTTCAGACGTGGTTTTTAACCGTGATTTACATGCCAGTAATACTTCAAAGTTACAAGGTAAATGAGCCTTGATCCAAATGTTCAGTGGTAGTTCCTGCACATGTGATCCTGCCTCTTTAATTTCTGTAGAAATTTGTCACCTGAAGGCTGGGAGAAATCTGTCTCAGGTTTATGGTGAGAAACTCACAGCATGCAAACTGCTTATGCCAAGTACTCTGTTAGGGCCTCTCCAGGGAGTTTGCCCTGGGAGTTTGCTTTGAAGGGGCAGCCATTAACCAAGACTTGGATGAGATCCTTCAGTGGCTCTCCTGTGTTCACAGACTGATAAGATCAATCCTCCAGTATGTGCTCTAAACCGGTTTTTCAGGGTGGTTTATTACCATTTTGCCAGTGGTACTTAAGTGGGTGAATACTGAAATGCCACAGTGGTAGAGGCAGAATGTAAAGAATACTTCAGTAACATAGCAGCTTCTTTTGGCCTTTGTTTTAGTTTTGTCTGTCAATGTACAGTGCACAAGAAGGCTTTCTTTCCAGCTGTCCCCTGGAGTAACAGGTCATGCATCTTCTGTGGCTGCATATTAATTCTATTTTTTCAGTCACACTTTTAAAATATTCTCATTTTTCTATGTAAGGAAACTAAGTACATTATGTTACTGAGAGATTGAGAGTGAGTAAACGCCTCTTGGCACTTGTATTTAGAATTTGGCATTTGGAGGTCTTTTTCCATATGCCTTGTTTGGTGTAGTTTGTCTTCATATCAGATTTTGTGCCAAAGAAGTAATCTGAAGATAAGCTGCCCTTCGGCTGGTAGTAGCCTCAAACTAACCCAGCAAAGTAAGTTGAGGAGAAACCTGTAATACTTGCCCGAGTTGTCTAGAAACTTGTCAGTAGTTATTCTAGACCTAACATCAAGTTCTCTACTCCCTGTAGAACAGGTTTTGCTGTACTTTGTGCTATGATATTATGCTCCTAAAGTATTTAACAGCACAAATAAGAGAATCCTAAGCGTGTGCTCTGCCTGGTCTGAGGCCTGCATTGTGCCTGTCAGTGCTGTGTGTGGCTTTTGTTGTGCTGTTACAAACCGTGTGCAGGTGGTGTCCTGCCTCAGGCCCGGCAGGGTGTGGATGTGGGGCTGGAGGCTCGGACAGGGGCGCAGTGTCCTCTGGCAGGCAGGGCCACAGGAGCTGCCCGAGCTCTGCAGGCCGGGCTGGGCTGGGGCAGGGCTGTGCTGGCCTCCAGAGCCGGGTACTTCCGAGGCTTCCTGGTGCAACCAGTGTGGGCATTCCTGCAAGCTCCAGTGCGCAGGGGGAAGAGACTTCAAAGAGCAACAAGTTGTAAACACTGAATTTGGTTGGTTTGCTTACCGTAAAGCTTAAGGAACCAATATAAAGAACATTTTATTCTTCCGCTGGTTTTACTTTCAGAATTCTACTGGAGCTTCCCTGACACTTGGAAATGGGATTTTTTTGTATTTAAGAGTAGACACATTGTCACACAGCTTAGGTACATCTTGGCAGTGCAAGGCCAAGGACTAAATAGTCCCAAAGTGTGAGTTTGACGATTGCACACCTGTACTGTTTCCTGATGTATTTAGTGTATGTTTTCATGCTCAAAACATCTGCCCATTTTAGCACTTTCTTATTAATAGGTAAGGCTATCTTCAAAGGAGGCAATTCATAAAGATGATGGAGTTTTTAAGGCTCCTGCACCACCTCCCAAAGTGATAAAAACTGTGACAATACCTACTCAGCCCTATCAAGAGATAGTAACTGCATTGAAATGTAGGAAAGAAGACAAAGAAGTAAGTATTCTTAACAAATTTTTAAGATAAAGAATTACTAGTAATCCTAACTACTGAAGGAACAGTGTCAAAACGCAATTTGGCTTTCGTATTAAAAATAATATTTTTATCTAAATAGTTGAATGGCCTTTATTAACATCTTAATGTTTCCTTGCACTTAAAACTGAATAGATTTTTAAACTACTTGTTAAGATTATAATCAATCCCAAGAGCAACTTACTTAGGTCAACATATTTGTCTTTTCCAGTTATACACTGTTGTTCAGCATGTAAAGCACTTCAATGATGTAGTGGAATTTGGTGAAAATCAAGAGTTCACAGATGATATTGAGTACTTGCTAAGTGGATTGAAGAGCAATCAGCCCCTAAACACACGTTGCCTTAGGTAAGACATCTTAATACAGAACACGGAACCTATATTTAAAAGAGATACTGAATTAAATATGCATCATAGAAGTGACCATGCTTTAAAATGTCATTGACATTTACCTGGCACTTCTGCCATGAAGAATAAAATTTCAGAATAATAATTAAGGTAGTATCTTTTGAATAATTATAACAAGTATGGCTATGAAGATGAAATAGTAAATTGCGCAGTAAGAGACATCTTTGACACAATTGTTATCCTTGCTGTAAATTAAAAAAATACGTTCTGATAACTTGTTGGTTTAGTGCATCTTATGTGTGATATCTGTTCTGTTTTTAATGCCAATTCAATTCTAAAATAAAATTCCTAAGACTGCAGAGTTTGATGAAAATCTAGACGGTAATAGATATTAAGTTCAACTGCCTGTTCTTTATCTTCTGTTGAGAAATAACATAACTGGCACCAACTAGAAGGACTGAGGCCTCAGTATTGTTTGGGAGGTTCCTTAACTTGTCTTGGACTACTCTTAATATTCAAGTTACACATTATTGTGAAGTTGGCATCAAAAATGTTAACCTTGCTTTGAAAAAGTTTGTGACTTGATACCAGTGTCAGTTGCCTGGATATGAAAGTAATTGTAATAATGTTAAATAAAATAACCTTGCAATAATATTTTTTATATACCTAAATTTTCTTTTTGTTCGGTAAAACTAAAATAGTAAGAAAAAAAAACTTGAATCCATAGAGAGAGGTGATGGCAGTGCTTTATTTGTGATTTGACTGTGGCAGAGAAAAAGCTTTCTGTGCCTCTAAGACAGCTACTTTAAAATTTTTTTGTTTCATAGAAATTAGCAGTGAATATTCTTGCTAGAGTGTAAGAACAAGAACTCTATTACCCAGTTTGTTTATATACTATGATAAGAATAAATTACTACTATAATGACGTTCAGGAGCATTTTTCATACGAGTGCTCCTTATTTGCTCATGTGGCAAATCTACTCAGATTTTAAACTAATTCTTCACAAATTTATGTAATGGAATGTAGCATATAAACACAACAAAAATCTTTTCTTTCAGTTAACAAATTAAAAGAAAAGTGTTTTTCCAAAGGAAATCAATGTGTAAGGGTAGGAGTAGACGTTAAAGACTCAGATAGGTAAGCTCTGACTGGTGCTGTTGTGACTGGAGACAGAAAGACCACTTGTTCTTTTAAACACCTTACTGTGTGAATTTATTATAGGCAAATTCCTCAGCAGTCATGGAAGACCTGATTGCAGAATCACTCCCACATTAGTGCACATTTAAAAGCAATGTATTTTTAGCAGTTGTTATGTTGCACTGTGCTAGAAATGGCAGACAGCTTACTGGGAAAGCTAGGGGAAAGCTGCCATTTTAAAAATGAACTATTAATGCTGGTCACTGATTAACTGTTACATTTGTCAGATCTTTTCTGAAATCTATACTGTTTCCATCAATCATAAATGCAGCAATAAATATAAAAAAACCTTTTATGTATAAGTAATGTTATGCATAAGTGAGACTAGTCAGTCTCAGATAACCATTAGATAGCAATGGATTAGATAACCATTAGCAATTAGATAACCATTAGATAGCAATGGAAGCTCACATTTACAATTCCTCATAATGCCTTGGTCCTAGTGGGCTCCCATGTCTTAAATCAGAGCTTCATGCTTAATCCATGGCACTTTACTTTCAATTTAACTATTGGAAATTTTCAGCTTTTTTTTAAAAAGCAAATTCAGGCTACGTTTTAAAATCCTGGTTTTAGCCAAGTTTAAACTAAAGCAGACATAGTTTGGTGCTGGTAAGCAACTTGAATAAAAACACTGCTCACCAATCACTGTTCACCAATTGCAAACCCGTCTCACGCAAATTTTAGAAGAAGCATTCCAATAGTTTGCCAGGGTCTGAGGCACATGCTCAGTCTTGTGTTGAAGATTTGTTTATCTGCTGCTCTTGTTAAGTGAGGTCATTTCAGTCGTTCTAACCCAGAGTTAATTTTCTCCAGTGTAATCAGCTTGGCGACCAAGTGCGCCATGCCCAGCTTCCGGATGCATCTGCGAGCGCACGGGATGGTAGCCATGGTTTTCAAAACACTGGATGATTCCCAGCACCATCAGGTATGGATACATTGCATATTTCATTGAAGTTTGTTGATTTCTGTCTGCTGGGCAGGGATTTTGTTCAAGGTCAAGCATCCAGTATAGTGTGTACCGGTGTGTATATGTATATATATTTTTATATATAGTATAATGTGTCTAATGATGCCTCTGGAATCATTGGGGCCATTTTGGGAAGCATTCATTAGTGGCATAAAAAATTAGAGCCACCTGTGTTCCACTGACAAATTCCTTATTCCATTGTTTATGTGCTTCTGGGTTTGGAAATCCTTGTTTTATTGTTGTGTTTTAAATTCTTTCAAATACATTTGAAAGGAATCCTTCTTCCTCATCTTTAGAGGTGGCTCTAAGTGCTCATCTCCAGCCTTGCTTGTATGGGAATTGCCACCTCTTCTGTAGCTGTTGTAAGGGTTTTTTCATGTCTTGTGCTTGTCTCCTTGCACACTGCTGCAATTGCTGTTTTAGGGTGCCCTGAGTGTATATAATGTTCTATTGGATTCTAGAAAAGGTAAATTTCATCTATTTATGGTAACATGACCTGGAGTTAAACTTCTAAACAGTTTAACAGTTTGGTTTTCCACCTTATCAATGTTACCTCTGTGGGATATCCCTTGAGATATTTTTACAAAAGCTGAAAAGAGGAGATTTTACTTGAAATGAGTAGTAGATATGTATATCAGTCAGGTTTATAATTTTCTGTAATAGCTCTTGAAGAATGACATACAATGCAGAATGCAACTTTGCACCCACAGAAATAGGCATTTCAGAGATGGTATTTGACATCTTGCTGTGGGAGGGGAGAAAGAAGCTGTAGTTTTAAGTAAATGATTTAGAATAATAGCTTGTTTCCTTCTCCCTCAAAAATTAGCAATGGCTAACTGTAAAACATAGCCACCAGCTTCAATGAGTTCATTATTTTGTGAACTGTCAAAATAGTGCCAAGTGATACTAGAAATAAATGAAGTACAGTCACTCTATTTAGGACAGTTGCCACCACTGAGTTGCAGGAGATCAGCAGAGGACAGCTACAGTTCCCTGGAAAATGCACAATCTTGCTGGCTGTATTTTTGGCTGTCTTTTAACAGTACCATTATTCCTTCATTTTCAAAAGAACTAGCACATAAAGTTCAAAAGGAAATTGCATGCTATTATTAGTCTGCAGTAACAAAAAGCATTGATTATATTCACTATTTTCAGTATATTTGATGAAATGCTCTCTTTTGTCAAAGAAAAAAATTGCTGGTTAATGTTTGAATATCATTACAGTACATTCTTGATACAGGTTTTACAGTGTTATGAAATTACTGACTTATCAAACTACTCTTGATTAATGCTAATGGATATGCCCTAACTACTGACAGTGTGTGCTTCAACACAGTCATCTCTGGATAAGCACACTGTCTGTCTATACTACCCTTTCATTCACTAATTATTTCACTGAAATTTTATTTTTTTTCCAAATGAGTAGGAATTTCTCCACTAAATCTCAGTTCAAAGTAACTGAAGAATAGTAAATCACACTCGGCTTTGCATGCATGGCTCAAATCCCTGTAAGATAAGTAAGGACTGAGCTAAAAACGCACAATTATTTGGTCAATATTTTCTTAAAGTATTTTGAAGATGGGAAAACTGCCACAATGACGCTGTTAATGGAAACAAATATGAGTTTATACTGCATTCATTGTTCTGATGCAATGGAATAGACTGAGTGTGTAGGAGAGTCTTAACATTTCCATAAGGAGTACTGACAACTGACAGTTGGCATTTCTTTAACCAGCAGGGAAGACAAAATAACCGGCTATCTTACAGAGCTATGCCCAAAAATAACCACACGAAAATTACTTGTTCCACCAAATTTTTCTTGTAGACTTGTGCTTAAGCATAAGTTTTCAATTGACTTTGTCTCTTCAGTGATGCTTTGTAAAGATTTTGAAGTATTAATAAAAGTATTATTGAAGCATTATTAAAATAAAAAAACTATATTTCCAATATAGCTGTCAGTAGTTAAGCACAGAAATGTGGTTTTATAATGTCTTCAGCATGAGAATAACTTAAAAAAAGATAAAAAGTGCATTATATGTAGTGCTGAACCCTAGAAAATAACCATCTGTTCCCACAAACTGGAGTATAAATAGAACAAGCAAGAGAAGACAAGGATGAGAGTGGGTGTAAATGGTCTGCCGTTTCTGGAGTGTATGTTCAAACTAGGATATTTTCCTGAATTCTATAGAAGTATGGAGTGCAAATCCATGGTTAGATATGCCATGAAATTTATGTCTAGAGAAAATTCTATTTATTTTACTGGTTTCTCTTCTCTGCATTTATTTCAAGGCAGAATGTGTTTTATGCATCTTGAGGAATAGAATGGGATGGGGGAAGCTCACCCGAAAAAAATCACTCTTCTACTGCAGTCTGTAAGGGTGGCATTTGGAAGGATTGATTTGGTTCTTTGGTTAGGTATTTTGTTCTCTTACAATACTGACCAAAAATGATTTGCACCAACAATTTTCCTGTCATTCCGAGCTCAGAGTTGTGTGTATGGTAGGGCATGAGATAGCTTGCAGGCAATGTGGTTAATTAAACACAGAAGATCAGAGCAAAATGTAGAATGATTTTATTCAAGATGAAGCCTATAGGGACTGGGAGAAAGCAGCTTTACAAAACCCATGTCACTGGTTTGAAGCTAAAGCAGGTTTGTTCCATGCTGTAAGCACCATTCACATTTGAGGTCCTTACTTTTCTATCATCACTATTTTCCTGTTGCACATCACCATTTGGAGGCTTATTGGCCCGAATCCCTCCTACGTATGTGCTGTGACAGGAACCTGGCTCTTGTTGCACAGAGCCAGTCCATCCTTTTTGCCTTTCCAGCAGCTCTCCTGCAGCCTGAAACCTCCTGCATTGTGTCTTGGTGGTCTGATCACATGGGTGGCGGGTCTGAGGGAAGTGCTGGCAGAGCTGATGCAGAGGGAAAAAGAACCATCACTCCCTTCATAATGGAAAGCTGGTTGGGTTGAAAAGAAGGGAACCTGAAACAGGCAAGGGCTTGGTACAGAGGTTTACAGAGTGAGTGTGATTGCCCTCCCCAGACTTTGGAGTATCTGTAAGGCATTTCTGAGTAATGATCTAAGAACAGTCTCTGACTTTTTGAAATGCCTAAATAATGGCAGCCCAGATTATAAATTCAGCATTTTCCCTCTCTTAACTGCTGCATACTTTCTGGTTGATAGAAACTCCCTTGGGACCTTGAGAATTTTTTTTTTAA
>VYZR01051722.1:0-38529 GCA_013400675.1 Oxylabes madagascariensis | reverse complement strand
TGCAGGGAGGAAGGCATCAAGGATGTCAACTTTTTCCTATTTGGGTCAAAGATTACTTGAGCAGAGGTAAGGCAGCGCAGCAGAACAGTGACCAGATGCCAGTTCTGGCTCTTCACATCAAATTGTGTCCTTGTCAGTAATTTGTGGGCTGAACAGCTGAATCAAAAGTTTGAAGCTCCAAGGTAGTGTGGTCCTTGATGAATAATTCAGGCACCAATCTCGTAGGAAAAAGGGAAAAAACAGAATGAAATTGCCCAAAATCCTGCCTGAACAGCAGCAAGAAGCTCCCAGTAAAAACCTGGCTTTGGCCATTTTCCTCCTCAGAGACTCCTGCCATTTCCCCTTCCCCCGAGCAGGGAGAGCAGTGGGAATGCAGGCAGAGCCTCCTTTCAGGCTTCTGCAGGGATATCTGTGCATGGCTGTGGAGAAACTGCATCTCTCAGCCCTTGGGAATGGTTCCTGAGTGTGGTGCACATCCAGCAGGGCAGGCTGGGGCTCTGGGGCTGCACCACACCCACAGGAATTCATTAGGAAGAAATAGTAATGAAAAAGAGGAAGAGGCTGCTGAGGGCTTCTGTAGGGCAGCGTTCTGTCTTCAAATGTGGCGTTGGATTAAAGAGGTTCTCAGGCACAGCCCTTTTTAGAGCAGCAGTTGTTAATAAATTGCAGCTTCTGTGCTCCAGTGTCTGCTTATGGTGTGCTAATGGCTCTTGAGCATTAGCTGAGTTTGATTGAGTTCCCACACAATTAGGTGTGTGGGAACAGCAGGGAAACCCAAATGAATGTCCCACCTATAGGACAAGCAGCAACACTCAGCAACCCCAGCACCGTGCTCTGAGGAGTCTTACAACTGAGGTTCTGCCTGCTCTGTTCTTCCTTGGCTTTTCAGGATCTGCGCCACAGAGGTCCCAAAATGATCCATCTGTGCATCCAAAGAAATAGCAGAGTGAACCCCAAGAATCTGAGGGTGGTCATTTGCATTTTTTCCTTTGTAAAAGGGCTCTGGCTGAAGGCAGGTGGGTCATCTGAGGACAGTGGCCATTTCTAAGGGCTTTTCACTCCGTGTCCTACCAGAGAATAAATAAATCCATGCACAGGGCAGTTTCTGAGCTGTTGGCTGAGGTTTCCAGCTGTGCTGCAGCATTTTAATGATGAGCACTTGGCTGCCTGTGTGTTTCATATGGATGTAGAATAATTACAAGGATGCTGATCTAAGCTGCAGCCTTGCAATTTTCTCCTTCACAATACAGCCCATCCTCTCCCACCCTGGGAGAGGCCTGGGACAGCCAGTGACAGGCTATGGTTCCTGTTGCAGCTCAAAGTTGGTTAACTTTTGGTTAAATACAGGGAAATTGTTCCTCTAAGGAAATTTCCTTAGATAACCTTTCAAATTTATTGTCTTCTAATGAAATTGTCTTTTAGAACACTTATTTTCCTGTGTTTATTTTATCACTATTTAGTAATTTCTAAATTAGTAATTCCGTTACATATCCTGTTGTAGTTATATTTCTTCCAGTGAAATATAAATTAGCTTGTAGATGTTTTGCTTTTCAATCTGGATTTTGTCAGAACCTTTCTGTCAGTAGACTTAAAGCACATGGGAACACGCAGATCTCTGTAGGGATTCTGCCTATCTGTGATGGGGAGTTCTTTGCCTGTGTCCCTTTGGAATGGTCATTCATGAGGCAAATTCAGGAAAAATGACCAAGTATTTAAGGATCAGGTGTATGACAGAAGCATTAAGCAGCTGAAAGGGAGTGATTTTGAAAAGCAATCTGGTTGTCTTTATAATTTTTAGCCTATTCCATTGATTTATCCCCAAGTAAATACCTCAGACACAAAATTATCAGTCAGAATCTCCTCAGAGTATTGGATTTGTCAGTTTTATTTGAACCCTTTTGAACTCCTGAGGAATGAATTCACGAGCTGAGTGGATAGACAGGATGGGTCATTTAAAAAACCTTTGACAGGCAGTTTAAGGTCCAAATCAATCCTCTTCAAAAGTAGGTCAAAGATTGAAGCTGTCAGTATTGGAGACAAAGAGCTCTTCCATGCAAACTCCAAATCTCCTGGTGCAATTGAATTATGTTGCTGTAAATAAGGGATGTGCAAGGATAAGCCCAGTTCCTGGCATGAAGTGTAACAAATTCTGTGTTCCTAATTCCGTGCATTTGTAAATAATGGGCTCATGTTTTAAAACTCCCTGTCTTAACATGAAAAAGAATTTGAGTCACAGTGAAATATGAAATCAAGAACAAATAGTTATGAATACAGATTAGGCTTTCTCCCAGAAGTAGTATCACAAAAGACGAAAGTTAAATTTGAAAAGGTTTATGTTAAAGCTGTTTGGGATGCTTTCCTAGAGACTTTGTGCCAATTTTTTAAAAACCAGAAGTATGGTTGAGGAAAAAAGTCAAGATTGCTTTCTAATAATGAAAAACAATTGGGAGAGGAAAAAAAAAAACCAAACTTGATTTGGTCAATGTAGTTCTCAAAAATGCTATGTTCTGACTTTATATCAAAACAACTTCAGTGAAAAAGGTGGATTGCAATAAAATATTTCAAATAATGATCATATAAGTGCAGCTTGGATCAGTTGACCCAGATGCAAGCAAGAAAATATCCAAAGTTTTTGTTTTGCTGTGGGTTTTTTTTTCTTCCTGAGAGGCAGGAGAACCACTGCCCTTCAAACTGTGTGTGGCTGCTGTCCCCAGGATCACCCTCACACTGGAACTATGTCTTTCTCTTGGACTTGTTCCTCCTTTGTGTTGTCTTCCAAATCAACCCATTAAATAAACAGTTTAACAAACTGTGTAAGCAGCTGATCCCACAGGCATTTTTCCCTGTTGAACTAGGTTTAAATCAGACTAAACCTTTTAAAATCAGACAGGTTGTTCTGCAGAGCTCTCAACAGTTGGACTTGATGATCTTAAAGGTCTTTTCCAACCAAAATGATTCCATGATTCTAAAGCTCCAGGTGAATTAGTGGCCCTTAAAAGGTCATAATTGTTTTATTAAGCTGTTTGTGTTCACTGATATGCCCAGTCCTGTCCAGTGATGTGAGAGTCCTGTTGCCAGTGGGAATTCAGCCCATTAATGAGTTGTCTTCCATTGCCATTTCCCTAAATCATCGAAAAGCTACATTTTTAATTTCAAGGGGAAGTCTTTGAGAGGACAAGACAGTTCTGTGTGTTCAAGCTTAAATCTCCAGCTTGACTTGCAATTCAGATGAAATGTACAAATGGCAGTGAGGTTAGATTAAAGTAACACTTTCCATCATGATATTCACAGTCATTTATGCTGCTGCTGGAGAATCACAGGATCTGCTGAGCAGGAAGGGACCCACGAGGACCATCCAGTCCAACTCCTGGCCCTCCACAGCACCATCCCCAGCAGACCCACCCGGTCCCTGAGAGCGTTGTCCAAATGCTCCTTGAGCTCTGGCAGCCTTGGGGCCGTGTCCATTCTCTGGTGAGCCAGTTCCAAGAGCCCCAAGGATCCTCTGCAGCTGCATGCTTTCCTTTTGTGCAGCCATGGTTTCCCCAGGGGCTCTTCAGGACTTTCCTTCAAAGTCTGCACCCTCCAGAGCAGACTTCTTGCAGTGCAACCCAGCCTGTTCTTGACTTACTGGTGTCTTGGAGCATGTGTTGGCTCCTTCCTCGCATCACTGCCTTTCCCAGGTGTNGATTAGGCTTTCTCCCAGAAGTAGTATCACAAAAGACGAAAGTTAAATTTGAAAAGGTTTATGTTAAAGCTGTTTGGGATGCTTTCCTAGAGACTTTGTGCCAATTTTTTAAAAACCAGAAGTATGGTTGAGGAAAAAAGTCAAGATTGCTTTCTAATAATGAAAAACAATTGGGAGAGGAAAAAAAAAAACCAAACTTGATTTGGTCAATGTAGTTCTCAAAAATGCTATGTTCTGACTTTATATCAAAACAACTTCAGTGAAAAAGGTGGATTGCAATAAAATATTTCAAATAATGATCATATAAGTGCAGCTTGGATCAGTTGACCCAGATGCAAGCAAGAAAATATCCAAAGTTTTTGTTTTGCTGTGGGTTTTTTTTTCTTCCTGAGAGGCAGGAGAACCACTGCCCTTCAAACTGTGTGTGGCTGCTGTCCCCAGGATCACCCTCACACTGGAACTATGTCTTTCTCTTGGACTTGTTCCTCCTTTGTGTTGTCTTCCAAATCAACCCATTAAATAAACAGTTTAACAAACTGTGTAAGCAGCTGATCCCACAGGCATTTTTCCCTGTTGAACTAGGTTTAAATCAGACTAAACCTTTTAAAATCAGACAGGTTGTTCTGCAGAGCTCTCAACAGTTGGACTTGATGATCTTAAAGGTCTTTTCCAACCAAAATGATTCCATGATTCTAAAGCTCCAGGTGAATTAGTGGCCCTTAAAAGGTCATAATTGTTTTATTAAGCTGTTTGTGTTCACTGATATGCCCAGTCCTGTCCAGTGATGTGAGAGTCCTGTTGCCAGTGGGAATTCAGCCCATTAATGAGTTGTCTTCCATTGCCATTTCCCTAAATCATCGAAAAGCTACATTTTTAATTTCAAGGGGAAGTCTTTGAGAGGACAAGACAGTTCTGTGTGTTCAAGCTTAAATCTCCAGCTTGACTTGCAATTCAGATGAAATGTACAAATGGCAGTGAGGTTAGATTAAAGTAACACTTTCCATCATGATATTCACAGTCATTTATGCTGCTGCTGGAGAATCACAGGATCTGCTGAGCAGGAAGGGACCCACGAGGACCATCCAGTCCAACTCCTGGCCCTCCACAGCACCATCCCCAGCAGACCCACCCGGTCCCTGAGAGCGTTGTCCAAATGCTCCTTGAGCTCTGGCAGCCTTGGGGCCGTGTCCATTCTCTGGTGAGCCAGTTCCAAGAGCCCCAAGGATCCTCTGCAGCTGCATGCTTTCCTTTTGTGCAGCCATGGTTTCCCCAGGGGCTCTTCAGGACTTTCCTTCAAAGTCTGCACCCTCCAGAGCAGACTTCTTGCAGTGCAACCCAGCCTGTTCTTGACTTACTGGTGTCTTGGAGCATGTGTTGGCTCCTTCCTCGCATCACTGCCTTTCCCAGGTGTCATGGGTTAACACAGCTTGATTTTTAGTTAAAGAGGAAACAGTTCCCTGCAAGGACCTTGGAGTCTCCTTTGGAGACCTTTGGAGACCTTTGGAGTCTCCTCCCTGACCCTACCATCTTTGGCCGCTTCCGGGGAAAGAACCATCGTGCCCTCTGCAGACCTGGGAGATGTTAACTCTTTCCTTGACAGATGGGACTTACAAAGCACTGGCCCTTCTCTCAGTGAGAACAGACAAAGTGATTGAACAGTAAGGAGACATAGCATGAAACTGAAGTCAGTGAAGAGAGAGTAAAGTCCTCGGTTGGAGGAAGATTGAGGAGTCGCCTAGTTTGAGCTGGACTTCTCTTGTGAGGCCATGGAGAATGGACTAACTATCCCTGTAACTTATAGACTGCTTTTTAGGAGGATGCAAAGTTCTAATCATATAGTGGACTGATATAGCTGTGACCCAATGGAGAATTTTGAACAGAGGAAGATAAAGAGATGTCCTCTGCACCAGGAAGAAAAGAAGACCTCTGTTTCTTGAGATGAAGGTGATTCTAGAGATAGCTGAAGAGAATCTTTGTTTTATATTACAAGAGTCATCCTTAAATTGTACCCTAAATAAGCTGATATGGCCCATGAGTGCAGCTAATGGGAAAGCTGCTAAATGGGAGGGACTTCACCGTTTGCAGTTTCCGGGCGGCTGTGGATTCATAACATGGGAGCCACCAGAGAACTGTTTTCTTGTGGCAATGTCTCCATAGGAGTTCTAAGAGAGGCTCCTCTCCCTAAGAACTCATGAAAGACTATTTTGAAGTGGTGAAACTGATTGAAAATCCCAGGTTTTGTCTCTTTATGTTGTTAGTGAGAAAGTAAACAGTTGTATGGGAGAAGAAGTGTTTTGAAGGTTCCATTAAATTCTCATTTTCTTCTTTCAGTGTAAGCTAGTAAACCTATCTTTATAACTTTTAAGTTTGAGCCTGCTTTGCTTTTCTCTTAATCCCATCTCACAGCAGAGAAAAAAAGAGTAAATGATTTTGACAAACACTCAAACCACTACACCAGGGTTGGAGCAGCTCTGTGATGCATCCCTAGCAAGGTACAGCCATGCCTGTCCTGGAGTGCCTGTTTGCTGCCACGTTCCCAAAGCTCCCAGCACATGGATTGCCTCCATTGCTGCAGCCCTGCAGGGCTCAGTGCCTTTTACCAAAGCTTTCTGCTGTGGTTCAAGGCTCCCTCTCATCCCCTTGCTGTTCTCCTCAGTTCCCAGCATGGGTGATGGGGAGGTGTTCCCAGCACTCAGCCGGAGAGTTGCTGCCGTCAAGGCAGTGTGAAGTGATGGAGCCGTGTGATCCACAGGTCTGTGATCACAAATGAGAGTCACCTGCATTCCAGGCATCAGGCCCTGCAATTCCCACTGCACTGCCAGCTCCCTGCACTGATGGGCTGCAAACTTTCAAGGACAGGCAGAGAGAAGCAGTGGAGGGAAGGGGGGGACATTATTTCACCACCCATTGAGGCAGATTTCATCTGTTTTTACTTGCTGTTTGTCTTTGAATATTCGTAGCAATTAGAGAGCTATACATAAATTTAACCTGTTGGAAGTCTGGCCATGGGTTCCAGTAAACACTGTGTGGCTCCTGGCACAGGGTCTGGGCGAGCGCGGAGTGAAATGAAAATGAGGGAAAGGGGTGAGAGAAGCAGGTTGTGTTCCTGCCTGGGCAGGTGCAGATTGACCTGAATCTGAACTTCTTACCAGCTGCCTGTGTCCATCCATAATGTGTGGGCAGGATATATTGCAGTAAGAATGAGTTTGATTTCTATGTCGCCAATGTCACTTTGAAACAAAATGGGAGTAAAGTTCTTTCAAAGGCTTCGGGAAAGGCCTGGCTGCAGAATAACATTTGCATTGACTTCTTGGTCCTAAAACTCTAATTAAATTATTGATTATGAAGCTGGCTGCTTTCTTAATAGTTCCTAATGTAACAATTAAACCAAAGTAAGTAATTAAAAATGAAAAGATTGGTCCACAAGCACAATCTTCAAAAGGTCATTTTCAATTTAATCGCTTTTTTGAAACAGGCAGAAATAAAATGAATGAGCCATTAGCAAAAAAGCAATTTAGTGTGTGCATGTGTGTAATAATATGTCTACCAGATGACCACTGACCACACAATACCTAAACTAATTTAAAATAATGGCTAAATTTACTTAGTTGATATTATATTAACACGTCTCTTCCAGACCAGGCCTCTGGTGTGTGAAGTGCACTAGGTGATACAAAACTGTAGCATGTTTCTACTCTGGACAGCTGAGAGCCCAGGGCAGAAACTTCAGCCAAAGAGCACAAAATTTCACTGGAACTGTATGTTTTTGTTTAATGTCAGAAACAATGCTTTGTACTACACTGAGCATTTGTTTTCATTATTATTTTATAGGAGTGAGAAGGAAGGGTTTGGATGCCAGTCAGGTTGGTCCATGGATTTTTACACATGTGAAAGGTGGCAGGGAGGAGAGCACGAAGGTGTTTTCCAGAAAAATCTCCAAAAGACCATTTGACACTGTTGGATAGTGATTGCTGTGCTGGCTGCAGTTGGATTCCGCTTCAACGCATCTGCTCTGAACCAGATCCTCCTCTTGCTGAGGCAGTGGGGGGGAATTCCTGTGCAGTTCAGGTTGTAAGAGAACTAGATAAATCTGTTAGTCTGTGAAGTTAAATACCGTGGTGACTGTGGCTACACATTCTCCAAGAGATCTCTTAAAACCCAAACAAACTCCAAACCTTACAAATCAATTTCCTTTCTTCTGACAATAACGTGAAATAAACAATACATTTTCAATGATTAGGTTTTTAGTTTGGTAAAAACTGAATCAAAATATTGGTGATGACTCGATGTGTTTGTATAGATTACTCCCTTTTAACTGCTTGTGGATACATTTATTCCCACTCTGGCTCCCCACTGCCTCAGGGGGTGACTGCTTTGGACTACAAGTCCTTTTCATAGGAGCAACCATATACTGCCTGGGAAATGGCTTGAACTGAGAAGCAGGCAGACCTTTGGGATGACTTCAGCTATGTTGTGTTCAGACAAATGAAATTTCAGGCCTTGTAAGGTATTTGCATAAAAATACTTTCTTTTTGCTTCAAGAAAGCTTAAGCAGTCAATTTTGTCGTGTGCAGAATAGCTGAGGACCTGGTTTTGCAGGAAAAGCTGTAGGCTGCCAAATTGGTTTTGAGTAGAACACTCCATGGAGCACTGATGGATGGTGAAGGTTTGCAGTGGGAGTCCACACTTCAAATGTTGCCCAAAGGATGGAAATTTTGTGGTGCATATTTAATGTCCAGGAGCTGCCAGGCACTCACAGGTGATAAACAGTTCTGTGCTCGGACACCCTGAAGGCAACAGCACGGGGAGGTGCTGTTCACATGCTGTGGTCCAAGGCCAAAATGCAGCCCTTTGATTACAGCTGAATTCCTCTGCCACATTTAGAAGCGTGATTGGTAGCTGAGGATGCTTTATGTTATGAGGCAGCGTGGTTGGTCTGTTGCAACACAGATACAGAATCTTGTCGTCCTCACAGCCCCAGGGATTTGTTTGCATGTGGTGGTGGGTATATCACTTCATCATATCACTCACCATATCACTTCACCATATCACTTCACCTCTCTTCCATCTCCCCTTTCACCCTTGGGCTGCAGTGTTGGGCATGAGAAAATCACATTAAAAAGTGAGAGTCTTGCCTTGTCAGTGTGCTGTACTAACAAACTACAGATCAGGGAATATGCCGAGTTGGAAGGGACCTCCAAGGAGCATCAAGAGGTTTCGATGAAGCCGTAAGTTTTAGCTTTCATGTTTTTCGGATTCTGTGCTGCCTAGGGGTGTAGTTCTGAGCCTCATATTAAGTGTCAGTCAGCTCTCTTCACAGAGTAGGGAGACAGAACAAATCCTTTTCCTGCTGAAGACCGAGGACAACGGGTACAACTTTCAGGCCAAAAAGCACAAACAACGGTGGGCTGACGGGAGGAGCAACAAGAATGAGACCTCACAACCTGAAGCTGAAATTGGACAATTAAACCCCAATATGCAAATGGACCAAAACTTATAAAAGTGTGAGAGCTCGCGACCGGGCGTCCATTTTGTGACCATTTTGGGTCCACCTTGGGTGTAACCCTGGTCAGGCTCTTGTCCTGCCCAAGGTGTACCCTAAAGGCCTTTCAATTAATAGCTACTTTATTCTCTTGCTCTGCCCAGTCTCTGTTTCAGGTCAGCCTTCCCAAGGCATCATCAACTGTGACTCTAAAATACAACACATTCAGTTCTCTCTTTCTGGAATCTTTTTCTCCACTTGTGTTTTTAGATTGTTCTGTAGAAAGCATTAATTTAATGCAAATGAGAGAAACCTGATTTCTGAAATGGTGGAGGTGGGATGAAGAATATGACAGACATCCTGAGAAGGAGCTTCAGGTGTTGAACAGTGTCAGTGTGGATTGGGAGACACTGGCATGGGCTGCTGGAGAGGAGACCCAAGGACGAGCATTTGTGTTGTACAGTTGTATTTAAAAGTGCTCCAGGAGACAATCCTGGTGCGATTTCCCATTGCCCATAGAAACGGGAGCACATGTCCATTTGCTGCATTGCAGATGAGGTGGTGTCATGGCATTGGAATTGTGAGATTGTCAGTACCAGAAGTGACTCTATGGAGAACTGTCCCTTCTGGTATCCTGAGAGCCCTGAGTGTCCCTGACTCAGCAGCAAAGAATCCACTGCTAATTGTATGCTGAAATTTCTGTGAGGCAATGGAAAGACATCTGCCTCCATCACAGGGCCCATCTGGAATTTCCCATCAAGGAGACCGTGTTCCAGTCAGAGGTGTGACTTGCTGTGTCATTGCAGTTGACAGCCGGGTTTTCTTGCACCGTGACATTTGCCAGGCTCTTCAGCTGACGACAGCACACGACTCCTCTGAGTACGCTGGGATTGCTCACAGAATTTCCCCTGCGTGTTTTCTCTTCCTGTATATACTGGCATCGCCTTTATTTTCTTGAAACAATTAGGCATACCTCAAAGACACACATTTATCAAGGCAGTCAGCCTGCAATTGCTCATCCCTGCCATAAATCCCAGTGTCCCAAACTATCCCATGACAAATCCAACTGAGAGTGCGCTAATCCCCTCACAAGTGTTATGTTTGGATGGTTTGTGTTCTGCTTTCCTGGCAGGCTGAGGTCTCTTTTCAGGAGAGCAGTCCCAAAGCCCCTCTTGATTGCGGGATGATTTCAGACCTAGAGCAGAAAAACCATCTTCAGCAGCAGCATCATTGTCTCTCAAGTTCAGGTTTCTGGCAATGGTTCAGTGTGGCACTACTAAAATTAATTGTTTCAGGACTCAAAGGAGGAGCTGCCAAAAAGGTACCACCAGTTGATGCCCTGGGAACTGGCTGTTCCCGCTCTGCTCAGCGTGGTTTTCAGGACAGAAAGAATTTACCGGTAAAGATTGGTTTTACAGTTTATTTAGCTTCTCATTTTCTCTAAAAATAAATATGTGATTATGGCATTTCTGTTTTCCCTCTTCTGTGGCTCAAGCCCAGCTTCTCTGCCTCCAGTGGGGTTTCAGGCCAGTGTTTTGCAAATGATAGTGTTTTACATGCCAGTCCCTTACTCAGCTGATTGTTTCTTTACCCTCAGAAAATGTTTTATAGAGAAGCAATAATCCTTCAGAAAAAAAAGACATCACACTCAGATTGGAAGCACTAGGACAAAGCTGGTAGGCAAGAAGCAGAACTCAGCAGTTCAGTGACATTCAGTGACAAAGCCTTTGTCTGTCATCTTCCCATGCTGGTGACAATGGTCCAGCATCAATGGCCCAATTCTGCACTGTGAACAAACCTCAGGAAAGGAGGTTACTTAGTGCTGGATGTTGATACAACTGTGCCAAGGCCTACTTTTGCTTTAAATCTCTCCTGGTTTATGTAGGATTTGTGCAAAAGTAATGAAGAGTTGCTTGAGCAAAAAGTTACGGAAGCACAGGGATGATCAGGACCTGGGCCAAAGCTGTCCCACTTCCCAGCTCCATCCAGTCGTGCCATGCAACTGGTTTTACTGGTTGAGGTGGAAAGTTGAGGGTGAAATTCACTGCATTTGGAAATGTAGGTAGAATTTATTTGACCCGGTTGAAGCGCAAATAAATGTCAGTTGTATTTGTGTGAGTGTAATTGGAGTTTATAAAAAGTCAGTTTCATAGGAAATGGGATAGGCAATGCAAGATACTGTGAGGGGAAAAAAGTTTAGCAGTTTTCTTCTGGGAAAAATGTGTAACATATTTGAATAATTTTGCTTTAGGGACAGATATTTTGGTGAAATTGGGTTCCTCTAAAACCTTTCTTTTCCTAATCTAGAAAATAGAGTTTGCAAGAACTGCTATGAATTTGCAGAGTATTCTTTTTTTTCTTAAATCCAAAAAAGTACTCTTTTTCTGGAGGAAAATGCACATACTGCTTTTAATTTAGACCCTGGTGTTTCCAGTGGAGTGTGACTTGCTGTAAAGGAGAGTTAAACAACTGCCACACACCTGAAAAAGTGTGTGTCTGCAAATATGGGGCTACACACCTTTTCTAGATATATTCTTCTACCCCAGAAACACTTATGAGTAGTCAAGAGTGCATATTTGTATTAAATCTAAAATAACAAAGACATCACTCAGCACTGATTGATAACTAAGAAGACAGTAAATTGTGTGTACTGGTGTAATGTTCAAAATTGGGCTGGGTTTGTGGTGACAGCTCCCATCTGCTGTCTGACTTACCACTTTT
Organism: Oxylabes madagascariensis; assembly: GCA_013400675.1. NCBI lineage: Eukaryota > Metazoa > Chordata > Aves > Passeriformes > Timaliidae > Oxylabes > Oxylabes madagascariensis. The sequence continues at coordinate 26,641 of VYZR01051722.1, read as the reverse complement.
GAGAGTTTGGTTATTAAACAAATTAATGGAGCAATTTGCATTTCTTGCTCACTCAACATTAGCAATTGGATTGCATTTCCTAATTAGCATGTAAGGAAATGGATAATAAAGCTTTTCCCAAAAAATATGCGTTGCCGATTCTCACACCTTACTTCAAATTTTCTCATTTTTTAACCTGCCAAAATGAAATAAATGTCTGCTGGGGGTATGAAAAAAGTAATTCTTTCTTCTTTAACTTCCTCTTAATTAACTTTTAATGTATGCTGTTACTCAGGGATCATTCCTTAATACTAAATGTGTCTAAAACAGAAAAGACAGATTTAAATGATTTAGCTAAACATCTGCTGAACACAGGGGCATCAAATTACAGATTTGGAAAAACAGTGGCTTTCTGCCAGCATTCACAGACAAAAGAAAAAAAAAAAGCCACAAAAAATTGTTTCCATTTCTGTAAATCTTCTTCCCTTGTGTATATGAGCTTAGAGGAAATGATCAATTCTTTAGAAACAGCTAACATGGATTGCAAATGGTGCTTATATTATATATATATATATATATAAAAAATAAACTTTATATATAAAATAAACTTCCTGAATAGCACCAAACTGCTCTATAAGCATCACCAAAGTAGCAGGGATTTTGATGGAGGACATCTTTCTGGTATAAAAGTCAATGTTTTGACTTGTTCTGAAGCAGCCCTCTTTTCCTTAATTTAAGACCGGTTTCTGTCTTTAGCAATTTAGAGCAATCTTCATAAGTAATGTGCAGTAAGAGGGTATTAAAATAATTGCTTGCTCTTTATTTTCAGCAATATTCAACTTCAGAAATGACATATGAAAAAGAAATATTTCGTGGCAATCTCAATATTTCCGATAGTTGAATCAATACAGTAAACACAATATAGTTCTGCAAATAATTACAGAGGCTAAGGATATGTTGCAGACCTAAACACAAAATCACTCTTAACATGGTTAGAATATTATCCGGAAGAGAATTTAATAATAAAAACCTGATTGATCCAATTATTTCTGTGGAAACATCTTTATTTTGCAAGCTTCTCTCACATGCTGGGTAGCATCCCAGTGGAAATTTTCTCCATCCCCAGGGGGGAGCAGGGAGGGCTCAGAGCAGATGCCCAGGAAGGATTTCTGAGGTGGGCAGAGCTCAGAGCTGGGGGTGTGCGATGCCTGGCAAAGGAGCTGCTCTGCTGCCGACAGCCTGGGCAGCCCAGGGATGTCTGACTGGGACTGGTCCTGTCAACAGTTTATCCTAGAATAGAAGGAGAAATAGAACCTGCATTCCACATCTTGTATCAGGAGGTGTGAAATGGGTCACTCGGGCACTTGTACCCCCATGAGCCGTGTCCTGCCATCTGCAAGACTGGGAGGATTAGCAGGAAAAGTCAATAGGTTTAAAACTTTCTATGTATCACCTCTGTTCTGCAAAACCTCACTGTAGTGTCTACAGAATTTTGGATATTCCCCTTTGACAATTTTGATCTATTTTTCAGTTTCTAACAATATACTCACATCTTAACTTATTAATATTTTAGAACAGAAAGTTGGTTTGATTCAGTAAGCTTTAACTTTATAAAAGGTGTTTTTTAGCACTGCTGTTATTATTTTACCAAATTCATGTCAGCTGATTTATTTAAACTGACCTGTTCCTTGGCCAGGTTTATTGGTAGAAGAGGTCTATTTTCCACATTGTCAATTCTTGCTGACAACATTTCTGTTAATAACAGGATGCAAATTAAATCATGAGAGAAAGCATGAATGTGAGTAAAATCAGAGCTGGCTGCTCAGGACTGCTCCCAGTTCTGGAATAACAGTGTGTTCTGATTCCTTCTGGCTGCACTCACAATGGCCCTTACAAAATTCCTGCCCTGATGAGAAGTGTCCCACAAGTGAGGGGTGTCCCATTCCATGCCCAGAATTTTTCCTTATTGCATGGATCCTACTGTGCCAAACCCCACATAATGCCATGACCAGAAGCAGGCAGAGTGATGACTTCAAGACAATATAAATCAGGTAGACCTTGCTCCATCCTCTGTCAGTGTTACTGTCCCATTTTCGAGAGGGATCTGGGACAGAACAAGAGGGAAGATGACGGTGTAGAGTGGATAGATCATGTTATACTTCCCTCCCCAATAACTATGGATGGTGTAGGTAAAGAGAGAGAAAGATGATAGAAAGATAAAATCAAGGATAAATGAAAAATAAGTAGTAAGAGAGATCGATGTGAAAGCAAAGTAAGTAGTGGTGTCAAGAGAAAAACAGGGCATAAAAGAGCTTAAGGAAAGGAAACAGCTAACAAAAAATCAGGATATATTATATATCTGTGGTATCTGTTTTCTGCTCGGAAGCTTCTACCAAATAAAAGGCTCTGTAATAGTGATTGATTTGTAATCTCTGGTGTCATTGCCCTCACTTCCCCCAAAGCCTTCTGGAGGCTGGCTGTTGAAAAGTATGAATTGCAGTAAAGTAATGGTTCCTGGCAAAAAGAGGGGGATTGGTAATCAATTCCCTTCCTGCCAGGCAGGGCTCTCCCTCCCATGGCATTTGCTGCCTGGTGTCCTGTCTGCAAAATGTCACTGGCTGTGGTGCCCAGGGAGGACACAGGGATACCCGGATGGCAAATCAGCATTCCCATTGCTGCTGAGCCCACCAGGGAACGCTGAGGCCAGATAGCGTGTCTTGAGTTTGGTAACTCAGTTGTTTTTCAGGATGAACCAAAACTTGGGTGGCTTTTGAGGACTCAGTGTTCCCCCTGGGCTGGTGGTCCCTGGGGGGACGATGTCCAGCTGGAGAGTGTGTTTGTTGGCAGCAGAAGTTGCACTCGGGCTGCCCAGGGCACATGCCTGGGGCGGGCTCCTGAGGCACTGCAGAACTCCCGAGGTTTTCTCTCCCTTCCATGTGTCCAAGGCACTGGGCAGACAGCGCTCTGAGGGAAAACATGGAGTGTCTGCTTAGGAGCAGGAACAGCAGAGGCTGCTGGTCCCAAGGGAGGACAGGACTGGAGGGGTTTCACCGCAGCTGTATCCTCAGGGAGCAGAATGTGGTTGTGGGAGGAGGAGAACAGCCCCAGACTAAAATCCCAAAGCAGAACAGCCTTGGGACAACGTGCCAGAGCACCTGTGACAACAGAGGTAGCACATTGCCAGGTGTGAGCTCCTCCCTCCTCTTCTGGGGCTGAGGAAGAGGAGGTGAAGGCAGTGGGTAGGAGGGCTGTCGTTGTACCCCGTTGTGATGCTCCAAGGTGGGTTCAGCAGGTGTCCATGGAACCTGGCCATGAGGTAGGGTGGGAGGCTGAGGATGAGCCCATCCTACTGCCGCCTGCCTTGGCAGAGGTCCTCTCAGCCCTCCTGCTGGGGGTACAGAAGGAGTAAATAAAAACACAAAAGAGGAATTACTAAAACTGTCCCTTGATAACCAAATGGTTGATCATAAATTGGAGTGTCTATGCAAATGAAGTAAATAATTAAAAACTCCAAGAACAGCACTGACTAGGTGGTTGATGGCTGGCAATTATAAACGCTGAATTTTTAATATGCATACATCTAAGGAGCCAGTAAAAATTAGCTCCTAGACTAATGGACTTGCCTTTCTTCCAAGGCAGAATTTTAATGAGAGCATTATTTATAGCAGAGACCAAGAACGAGCATTTTCTTGCTCAGTCTCATTTCTTCTTTGCTGGCACTTTATTCATTAACCTCTGAACTTCTCTAGGAAAGAATAATACCCTACACAGTGGAGGGCAAAGATCACCCTGACCCCCTGAAATTAGTCACAGGTCGGGTATTGTTAAGAGAGTTACGTCTTCTAACAAATAATATTCATAAAACCCCGTTGGTGATATGTCCTGATTTCCTGCTGGTTTCTGGGTCATTTATCTGCAGTTCAGTTCACTGAAGAGAAAATGAACAGAATGTGGTGTCTTGTAGTGCAGAGCTTCTTGTGCCATCTTGTCTTGTACCGTGCAACACCATGAGATTTCAGGATTTTATTTGAAAATTTGCAGAACTGGAATGCAAGTTACAGGCCATGTGCATTTTAAAGGGCTTTATGTGCTTTACTTTTGAGCTTCTTTTTGTTAAATATTTTTGTTATGTTAATTTTTTTCTAATTTAAGAAAAAATACTCTGTCTTTTAGTAATCAGTAATGCTCAGGCTTAAACTGAAAAGTACAAAACCAATGAAATTTGTGGAAGAGCTTTACTTTTTAGATCAAGAGATGACTGTGTGTGCTGACCCTAGTGATGAGGGAGACAGGAAAGAAGAAGGAGCAAAAATGAAAATAGTATGTTGGGGGGTTGTAATCCAGCCCAAATGAAAGCATTTTATCAAAGAGGGCACTACTCATTTAAAAAAGATATGTAATTTTTTGCCTTTGCCTTCTGAAAAGACAAAGCTTGCACTTCATTCTTTGCTAGTCAAAATCATGTGTTGAAAATGTTCACCTGCAAAGTTCTTTTAACAATGTTCTTGAACTTGGGTGTTCAAATGGCTGAGCCCAGAGGAGATCTCTGCATTAGATGTACCATTTAATTTGGAAGATGCCTGAACCTTGCTATGGAGCAGAGTTGTTGATGTGCATATCTCGTGCAGATAATTTTTTTTCTGAATTAATTTTTAAACCACTTTGGGTTTTGACAGTAATATCTGCTTTGAGATATGCCTGTGTATCTTAGGAAGTTGTCAGATCTGTGTCTGACTCAGGAAGTGTTTCATCTTGCTGAGATAGGAGGGGTTTGGGAATGTTGGTAACTTTCCATCACCTTTAACAGGATGCAAAGTGAATGGACATCTGACTGCATTTAATGGCACCATACAAGATGTCAAAATGCATGCCATGTATTTTTGATATGAATAACAAGTTTAAACTGGAGACCATGAAATAATAGTGGGGACAGCAGAGTAACTGTTCAGTAAGAGAACTTTCCTTGCTTGTAGCTGATTTTGTATGGAACTGGATAGGAAAACTGGAGCAGATGTACTTCCCATGATGGCAAGTTGCAACTGGGGCAGAAAAGAAGATCTCTTGTCCAGTGTTACTTGAGTAGTCTGAAGGTGACTGGGAAAATGAGAACTCTCAGCCATGAATTTTCCCATCATTTCCTATGTTTGAAGCACATCAGAGCTGGTGACTCTTAGGGAAACATCTCCTGTGCAAAACCAGTCAAGGCAGCATTGCTGTGCTGAGGGAAGGTCTGAATGAACTCAACTTGTGAAGTGCTCCTCTGGTTTTCCCCTCCCTGCCCTAGTCCAAGGTGTGTTTGTTTTCCATGTCTGAGCACAGACCTCCTCACCTAAGCCTACCACATGTGCCTGAGCTGGCACTTCATTTCCAGTCTTTCTCCCCTGCTCTTGGATTTGCAGGAATTTCCTGAAAGTGTACTTGTTTCACTCATTACACACAGTCCCACTGGAATTCCAGCTCTGAAAATCCTGGCCATTTTCTCTGATGAAGGATAAGTAAGAGAGTGTCAGCATCTTTCATAACAGGTACTGAAGAACTTTAGGAGACTAAACTTTGCAGGCTCTCCCTGGCATGAGTCAGTTCAAATTCCTTTGCTTTCCTCAGGTTCAGATATTCACCAGAAGCACCCAGCAGCTCCCAAAGCTGTTGGTCCATGTGGGAGCCCCGTGCCCCTGCACAGTTCCCCCTGGGAACATACTGGGAATGCGGGGAATTGGTACCTGCCTGTGTCTTGGAGCCCCTTCTCCAGCCTTGGCTCTTCACTGCCTGCAGTTCACATGGGCCGGGGTTTGTCCCGCAGCCCAAAATTTGTGCTTTAGCCTGACCCAACTTTGGTGTGAACTTGCTGTGTGGGCAATACCACGCCCAGATTTCATTGGACATGCCCTGTTCTCCAAGGCTGTCTGCAGAGAAGACCTTTCAAAAAGAGGCTGGGAAGTGATTTCCTGACAGATCTCTGCCCAGATGAACCCACATGTGATTCCTGTAGGGAGTCCTTTCATCCACCGGCCAGTCCAGATGCCGGTGAAAGCCACTCTGCTCTCATTTGAACTGGGGGCTTTTCAAGTTGTCTCTTGTATTTCGTTTCTCCTTTGATTGTTACATTTTTATTCATTCTGTCTTGAAAGACTCATGGCTTTTTGTAGCTGCATGTCCTTTTTCCCCATCCATGAGGACTTCTTTTCCTTAGAAATACCGGATATATTACAGAAAGTAAGAGTAGAAAGCTTTTGTTTTGCCCTCAGCCAGCTGAGGGCTTGACAGCTACAGGCTCCAAAGCGGTGGGAATGTGAGGAAAGAAAACATAATGGCAAAGAAAACCAAAGAAATAACTTTCTATATTGTGAAATGCTGCAAACAGGAACGTTTCATATTTCCCCCGCTGTCAGTGTAAGCATTCAACAACAAATCAATAATGCTCAGCAGGCAGTGGTTCCCTTCCTTCATTTTAATCTCTGCAGCTCATCGTGGCATCAGGAGAGCAGCAGTGCCAGGAAAAGGGAATGATTTCTACCAGGATTGTATTGCAGCTGCCCCACCCACTTTCCCAAAACAAATTCCTGGGGATTTTGAGGCTTTAATTTTACTTCTTCGAAAATCAGAACACAGACATTTGTTTTCTCCCTGGCTGCTCCTCCCATCACAATGCTGAAGGCTGTGCTGGTCTCTTGGTTGCTTCACACTTTAATTTCCAGGGTCTTTGCCATAATGCTGTGGCTTCTCAGCATAGGAAGGTTACCATTCCCAGGGCCGAGGAAACAGGACGAGAAAAAAGTCCCAGTATCAGCTTCTGAGTGACAAAGATCTGCGTTAGAAACCCACCCATTCAATCACTGCATGGAACAAGGGCAGATATTCATGAAAAGAAGCTCCCAGAGGGGTTGGGGTAGGAAATACATTAATTAAAGCACTCTGCAAAATAGTGGGTGAAGAAATGCATAAAATTTCCACTCCATTTTATGCTACACTGAGCACTTTTTTGACCTTCAAGCAGTAGATGGAAATGTGGTGTTGAAAGCATTCATACACACGGGGAGAGCAACTCAGTCGTTTCCTCTGCAGTTCTTCATAGGGGGAAAAAAGCAGGAGAAATATGATGGTGTTACCATATTTGCAGCTGTAGTTGTTTAGAGCTGAGGCAGACTAACATTAACAAATGATGATAATTAGGCTTGATTTGCATATTAAAATTGTCTTAATTAAACACTGATTCAGTAAACGTTTAAAGGCTGTAATCGATCTTTCGCAGGCGCTCTTGGTTATTTATATGATCTAATAAAGGCTGGAGGCTTTGTTAATGAGCCCTCTATTTCCTGACTTGTGTGTGTCAATGAGATTATTTCACCGACAATTACAGAGCCGGCTGCTGTTAATAACTCACCAACCCCAAGGCTGGAATTCTTTTGTCTGAGACTCCTTTAGTGGGACCCTGCTGTTTACATCTCCTTGCTGCTCAGACAAGGGCCCGTGCCACAGCCCTTCCTTTCCTGGGGAAAAAATTGCAGGCAGAGGTTTCACAGGGAGATTTTGTGACTGTAAAATCCAGCTGGTGGTGTCCTGCGAACTGTTTGAATAATGGATCTAATATTTATACAGCACTGAGCTCAGTCATAATACATTTGGTCCCAGATCTAATCCTGGCAACTCTGACAGGCTGAACTTTGTGAGAAACTTTTTTTAATTTAAGAGGTAATGTAATCATGCTGTAATTTTACAAGAGGCCTCTGAAAAGGCTGCCAGGAGTTTTGCTTCTGTTCAGCGTCACTGCAATCTTTTGGATAGTCAGGACGTGAATATCTTGGGAAAAGGTGCTAAAACAGGTGAAGAGCTCTTGCTAAATGTTGTTATCATCCCTGACAAAAGCATTCTTGGAAAGTTTCATGTTGCTTTGGCATGATTTTTTCAGTATTTTTTTCTTATTTGACATCTTCTTGCACATGAAGGATTATGTATTTATGTACATACGTGTAACTTTTTAATGACATATGTTTAAGTTTTTAATTTTGTTGTGGGATATTCCCACTAAAGATTTTCTAGTTAACCCCTCTACTCCTGTTTCTTTGAAGGTGACATAAATAGCTGCATGCTCTGGTCCCATAAGTCCAGTCACCAGTTCGGGTGCCAGTATTGATGGATTAAAAACTATATTTGTTCCTATGTCTTTTCAGTCATTAAGTTTATTGGGAAACATTAATAAACTTAACAAAGCGAAACCACTAGAGTATACTTTTAATTATTAAAATAATTATGCTGTGGAGTGATCAATAAACTCTTTAAAGCAGGTAGGAATTTCAAAATTGGTGTTTTGTCTAATTCCATTTGTATCAGGACTGAATACAGGTTTTTATTTGGAACAGCAGTGCTATGATGAAAAATAAAGCTTAGCTATCCAGCAGACTTACTAAAAATATAACGACTCCCATCACTACCCAGAACTTCTTGCAATACTTTCTTTTTTCTCTAGAAAATTCTACTGTTGAAAATGTTGGCGTGAATTTGATTTCAAATACTTGTAGAATTCTGAATTTGAAATTGCAGAAGATAGGGATATTTTTGATGGGCTCTTACAAAAATTTTTTTCCTTTCACTCAGAATCTGTAGGTGTGTCGTTGTAGGACACGAAAAAAGATGAGAGACTCCATATATTTTAGAAAGCATCGAGAACTTTTATTGTGTAATTCTTACTACCTTTTATAAGGTGTTCCAATACAGACTTAACATCATTGGTGTACAGGAACGACACCTCTCTAATTCCATTGGTTAAACTAGAGAAACAGGACTAGAAAGGCAAAAACACCACCTGGAGAGGTTGTTTTGGGAAAAGATAGTTGTTTGCCAAGATTGTTTTGAGAAGAAGCTCTCTTGAGAAAATTTTCCCTTGGGAAAAGATTAGCAGCTGCTAGCAGGCTAATAATTTTCCAGCCTTAGAAATATCAGGCCCACACAGGTGGTGTAAGCAGGATCTGGTGTAGAGAATCTGGACAGTGTGTTTGTAAGGGCTGATTGCAATGCTTTCTCCTCTTCCACTGGTGATTTTTTCATTTTAATTTGGATACCTAAAGACTCTTTTTAAGCTACACAGTCACTTGTTTTTATTATTTTTATTTTTTTTCTTGCAGGGAGTTCTTTTTTCCAATGAATAACTTCTTCAGTGTTTCTAGCCAAATAATCTGGGTTCTCTTTTCCAATCCTGGTTTTTCAGGTTGACAATGCTGTTATTCCCAAAGCAACAGTAGCTGAGGAAAAGCAGATCATGGTGACCAAGTGGTGTGCTTTCCCCTTCCATTCAGATCCTGGTTTCTTTGCCAAGCACCCTTCTTTGGGAAGTCAATTCCCTTCCTGTTGGTTAATGGAGAAATAGAGATCAAGGAAGAACCTGCCTCTGCAAAGCTGTTCAGCAGTGCTGGTTGGTGGAGGAGACCTGCAGCCATGTTGTTAGGTTTGCCCTTTTTGTTGTTCTTGTTTGGGTATTTTTTGCTGTGCATCTGCCATTTGAAACCTGGCTGAGATGCATTTGATGCTTGGTGACTGCCAGAACAAAATGCACACTGTGAATGCAGCAGGCTTACAAATTCCTTTATTCCAATAGCAGTAAACTCTCTCCCAGTGGCTGTCAGACAAGTAAGAACTTTGATCTTACTGGCTTACTCTTGATGTATGCTGACTCTTTGAAGGGAAGAAATTCTTTAACTTTTTCTTTTTCCTTTCTTTTTTTTTTTTTTTTTTAATGCTTGGGCCTCTTCCCTTGTCTTACTCAATAAACACAGTTGTATATGTACCTGCTTTTATCTCTATACTGGCTTTTGCAGTTAAAGCCATTTAGTTTTTCCTTTCCCTTGCTACAAAAAAAAAAAAATTACTGTTCTGATAGGAATTCACAGAAGGCAACAATTTGGCATTTTGTCCAAAATTTAGCTTCAGTTTTTAAGAGCACTAAAGCCCTTCAGACTCATATGCAGCTTCTCATAGGCAGGTAGGGAGGAAATTACTTCTCACATGTAGTGCTCTCACTTTTTCTTATATATAATTAAATTATGTATTCATTGTTTTATTCTGCCTTCATATAATTTAATTTTCAAAGCCAACAGAAATACTTTTGTATTTTTTCTATGCTTGCACTACACTCGTAACTTTTCCAGTTATATTCCACCAGAAGCTTCCGCTCATTTATAATTCATCTTTTTGATCTTTTTTACATTAAAGTAATAAAGCTCATGGTGTTTAATTTTAGGCAGCCCTACCAGGTTCCTGTCATTCAGGCATTGCTCTCCTGGAAATGGATGCTCTGTTTTGCAAAGCAATGGAATGCCAAGTTAATTGAAAGCGCTGCAAAGTTCTTGGGTTAATCTGCAGCTAAGGAGCTCCAGCACATTACTCACAGCAGGATTTCCCTGGCCATCCCTGCCCGTGCATTGCTGATCCTTCCCTCCCAGGAACATTGAAACTCCCGGAGTTGCCAAGGACAGGAGGAATGCAGTTATGGAATTTGGCTTTCCTGGTGCTGGCGGAGGGATGTCTGTTCCAGGATCCGTAGGAAGATGCAGCAGCCTCTGCTAATGAACCCATCTGCCAATACCAAGCAGGGCAGTAATACACAGCTCTGCTCTCACGGAAAGAATTTCAATATCTTGGAGGGATTTCTTTATGCTGTTTATTTTCCTGTAGAGGAATGATGGGTCCAGCAAAGGCATTTCTCCCTGCCCTCCCTGCCTGTCCTGTCAGGGCCGTGCAGGTGGGACTGTGCTTGTGTGTGATCTCTCCAACTGGAGGTGACATTTCTCTCTCTTCACAGAAGCAGGTATGGGAAAGGATCTGCTTCCCATAAAACCTTTTTTCCTCCTTATGCAGCTGGAAGTTTGATGTCTCTTACAGGAACTGAATGAGGAGAGAATCCCACACGGTCATGTCTGTTTAAATACTGCCTGTGGTTACAGTTTTCTGCAGACTGCAGTACAAAAATCCAAGTGTCAGTAGAAGACAAAAAGATAATTCACTTTCATCTTGAGAACAAAGCTGAACAGCGGAGCTTTTTTCAACTTTTTTAATTCATGAAACATTTATCTTTGAGTCAGGTTATATTATGCTGGCAAGAATATAACCTGTCAGCATTTCTACTATAAGCCCCTGTTTTTAAGGTTTTTTAGGAGAGCCTTAGAGGTTCGCTTTGAACAGCTTTAGCATACAAGGTCTTGGCCTAGAAACATACTTCTCATCCCAATTATGAAAAATTAATATGCCTGCATCATTGGTGCAAGAGGTATATTAATACTACATTCAGGTAAAAGTTCAGACCTGCACAAATGAGGTAATTCAGGGGTATTCCAGAGCAAGGTTAATTAAGATTTTTTTTGATATATTTAATAGCAGGTGTTACTAACTGTGAAGTGAAAGGAAAGCTGGTCTGTGATGAAAAGCATGGTGTTGGGCTTAGCTGGCAGGCTGAGCTCTCCTTCTAGTTTTTATTACCTACCAGATTTAGAAAAATGCTGCTTCTCGAGTTTTTAATGTTTCACTGTATGAAAGTTGTTATAGAAGTTCATGCATTTTAAAGAGATTCAAAATTATTTTCCATTTCTTTGGGAAGATGTAGTGAATATTTTTTTTAAAAAAAGAAGAGCCCATCAGCTGATGTACTTCAGTTTCGGTGCACACACCTGCCTCTGTGAATCCTCGTGTAGCAGAGCACACAAAATGGTGGCAAGTTTGTTTTATTCCCCAAAGAAGGAATTACAAAACATCTGAGTAATACCCTGGCCTTACCCCTGGTCTAACATCCAGAAACCTTCTCTGTGTGATTCTTCCCCCCAGGGTCTATCCCAAGTGACAAGAGCAGAAGCAAACTTTGCACTGAAGGTTCTGTGCTCAAGTGTATGGAGTAAACGCTGTGGTGACAGATGGTGAGACTGTTCTCCAGATTTGCTCAGTGCTCACTGCTCAGGCACTGCACTGATTGTGCCCGTGAAGCCTCCAGGCGTAACTGGGAGAGGTTCTGTCCTGCTGGGAGTGGAGTCCTGTGGGTGGAACAGGATGGGGCAGATGGAGAGAGCGGCTCTGGCTGCAGCAGGGCTGGCCTGGGGGCACACACAGAGCCTGGGGTGCGCAGGGGGCTGCTGGAATGAGTTTTGAACACAGAATAGCCTGAGCTGGAAAGGACCAGGATCATTGAGTCCAACTCCTGGCCCTGCAGAGGCACCCCAGCACTCCCACCTGGTGCCTGAGAGCATTGTCCAAACGCTCCTGGAGCTCTGGCAGCCTTGGGGCCGTGACCGTTCCCTAGGGAGCCTGTTCAGTGCCCCACACCCTCTGGGGGAAGGACCTTCCCCTAATATCCAACCCAAATCTCCCCTGACACAACCTCAGCCCATTCCATTGGGTCCTGGCACTGGTCCCCATAGAGCAGAGATCAATGTCTGCCCCTCCTCTTGCCCTCACAAGGAAGTTTCATGCCCCAATGAGTCTCCCCTCAGTCTCCTCCAGCTGAACAGACCAAGTGCCCTCAGCTATTCCTCACACGGCTTCCCCTCAAGGCCCTTCACCATCTTTGTTGCCCTTTGGACACTCCCTAACAGCTTTATATTGTTTTTATATTGTGGCACCCAAAACTGCCCCCAGCACTGGAGGTGAGACCACCCCAGCCCGGAGCAGAGTGGGACAATCCCCTCCCTGGCCTGGCTGGCTGTGCCTGATCCCCCAGGACAGGGATGTCCCTCCTGGCTCCAGGGCACTGCTGACCCAGATCCAACTGGCCAGGATCCCCAGGTCCCTTTCTGTGGTGCCTCTTCCCAGCATCTCATTCCCCAGTCTGTCCATACACCCAGGGTTGCCTCATCCCGGGTGCACTTTCCTTTGTTGAACCTCATGGGGTTGGTATGGGCTGGGAAAGAAAGGAGCTGTCTTGCAGAGTTAGAAGGGGCAGGCATTCTTAGGCTCTGTCTTCCAGTTTTTGTGCTTACCCATCTACCCCATGAAAATGAGTTTTCTCTCTCCTAAAAATTACCTTTTGCTCTCGTGAAGAGATCTAAGTCCCTTTTGATGTCTCCAAGCGCCCACTTCATGGCAAGGACACAGGTGATTCCCTGCAGCGTGGAGGGACGGCAGAGCCACAAGTTCTGCTGCATCTGCCACATTCCCCATGGAGCTCCCCCGTGCTGGCTGAGGCACACACGCCGTGTGGGGAATGGGAAGGATGAGAAGGGAATGAGAAGGATGCACAATTTTAATTTTGCACTTTGCTATGAAAATGGAAGCCCTTGCACAAATCCACCAATGAAGATTGAGAGGAGGGTTAGATCAGGGAGTCTGATGCCTTGGGAAGGCTGACCTGAAACAGAGACTGAACAGAGCTAGAGAATAAAGTCGGTATTTATTGAAAGGCCTTTAGGATACACCTTGGGCAGGACAAGAGCCTGGCCAGGGCTACACCCAAGGTGGACTCAAATTGGTCACAAAATGGATGCCCGGTCACGAGGTCTCACACTTTTATAAGTTTTGGTCCATTTGCGTATTGGGGTTTAATTGTCCAATTACAGCTTCAGGTTATGAAGTCCCGTCCTTCTTGTTTTCTCTCTTCAGTCCACTCTTGTTTGTGCTTTTGGGCCTGAAAGCTGTACCCATTGTCCTTGGTCTCCAGCAGGAAAAGGATTTGTTTGCCTACTCTGTCAAGAGAGCTTACTAACGCTTAATATGTGGTTCTGAACTACACCCCTAGGCAGCACAGAATCTGAAAAACATGAAAACTAAAACTGAAGGCATCGGGTCAGTAGCCAGAAATCACAGTACACTGAACATTCCCTGCTTTAGGAAAAGTTCAGGTCAGGCCAAGGGAGCTTCCAAAGCATTACAGTGTTTGATTTGCTGGGAAAATTCTACCTATGTAAGCTCAGAACTTTCATTTTCCCCCAAATACAACTAAACCTTCCATGAAGAACTGTTGGGAGGTTTTGTTTGTTTTTAATAAAGAGAATGAGGTGAACATTTCCACAGCTGAGTGCTTCATGGTTTGAACACTTTTCTCAGTTTAGTCCTTCTGAATTAACATTATTTCTTTGAGTTGATTTCTAAATGAACCAAGAAATTACAAATAAATCTCCTATCTGAACACAGTTCAGATAAATCTCATACTCAAATGTTTTGTTATCTGAAAGCTCGTATCAAACTCATAAAGATAATTATCTATTGTGACTAGGATATTACACCCAGCTTCATCTAATGGATTTGTTGTCTTGATTCTGGACTTGCAAAGTAAGTTTGTTCATGTCAGATGTTCAAGTACAGCAAGGCATTCGAAATCCAGAAAGAAAACCAAAAGAGGAGAGTTTGAGAGACATGAGTAGCTTTCAAATGACACCCTGCTGGTTTTGGCTGTGTTTTCTCCAGAGGTGCTTGCAGTATGGCTTGTTAAGTTTGGGAGTTTTATTTTGTTGCTGCTGAAATGGTAATTAAAATAAGTATAGGAAGATTCAGCTACTGTGTCACATAGTTAAAGGTTGAACTTAATTATCTCAATGCAAAGAAGCAAAGAAGCAAATTAATTATGATTGTCTTCAGCCTGTCTTGTCTTGCCCTGGTATTTCTATATCTATGTGGATACACAATAGGGAGGATTTTACAGCAGAATTTTACTATTGATTCCCAAATCTTGGGCTTTTATCCTTTGAAAGTAGGAACAAAAAAATAATTTGAATGTAGAAACCTTGTTTAACTACTTTTGCAGCAGGATTACTGCTTGCAGATCCATAGCTCCAAAGATCAGGCTGCTTTTCCACAATACTGTATTTCATTCTAACAAAGGAATGTTTTCTCTCTCGGGAGTCTTTTAGGTAGCTCCAGTCTGAGGCAGGCAATTAATGCCTGCGTTCACTGGAAGCTGAGAGGTTGATAGGCTCCACAGCATAATGCCAGGGTGTTTCTAACCACTGATTCTAATGATAATTTCTGGATTTCAGACTGGAAAATTATATGTGTGTGTGTGCATGTGTGAATGATAATTTAAAAAACCCCAAAACCTCAACAATGCAGAACACTTCATATTTTGTTTTCTTTGAATGTTGCTGTTATCTACGTATTTCCGGCAGAGGAAGAATGTATGGTTATTAATATAATTGGACAATAGCTCAAGGTAGGAATGGAACTCAGATTTCCTCCATTAACATTTCAGTCAAGACTCAGTTGACAATAATAATGTATTTTCCATGATTTATACTGCTGGAGCGTCCCATGCAATGAGACTGGATAGACCCCATGGGTTAAAGGTGGGGGAAATGGGCCTTTTTCCACTTTCAGAGTTCTGCAGTGGGGTTTTGTTGCTGCTCCTGCTCTCAGTTTGTGATTATTCCCTCTGTAAGGGGTGATGGTCAGTGAGACCCTCAGGCTACAGCAAAGGACTATAATTTTCCCCTAAATAAGAACTGTCCTAATGTCAATCTCCTTCTTTTTCCCTGCTCTTTTCCTTGTGATACAAGTCCCAAATGCTTGTTCTTGCTCAACTTGAACCTTCAAGAAATTCATTGAAACCACTCAGGTGATTGTGGGCACCCTGTTCAGTTCCACGGTGCACGAAGCACTGGTGGTGCTATAGTGGATTATTTTATAATTAAAGCCTGAAAAGAAGAATGCATGTGCAAAAGGGATTTCATTAACTTATTGCTGAGCTCTTGGTGCTGAAAGCTCAGTGATAACTTGAATTCTGGTCCACAGAATGTCTCTTACTCTTCGGTTTTTTCCTGGGCTATTACAGCTAAGTAGCAGCTTTCCAGATTTGTTTTTATGTTTGCAAAACTCAGATTTCCCAGTGTTGGCAAAGAAAACCCGAGCTGTGCGCTGAATAAAAATAAAGTGGCACTTTGCAAATTGAGTTTTGATAGTATTGAGAAACACTTTGCAGAACCATTGCCTTTGCCTCACTTTTATTATCATTATTATTACTTTTATTAAAATCCTTTTCAGAGGGCTTATACTGAATTGACTTCTGGAGGGAAAGCTGAAAGTTAACATCCATTTTGTGCGGCACCCGTGTGGTTTTCTTTTTTTCCACTGGTTTGTGACAGCATGCTTTTCCTGTGTTTGTGGAAAGGTTACTGTGTGTTTATTGGTATTTGAGAGTGTCTGAGGGTAAATACTACACCCTGCTGAGCAGCAGCAGTTATTTTACAAGGGCTGCTTTTGACATGCAAAACATGCACTGACACTTGGTTTGTTACCATGGGCTGGGTGCAGTCGATATCGCTGCTGGGCCACAGGTACATCTCATGTCCTTGACATTTTTTCTCACTAGACTGCTTATGTGTGTTTGGTTATCATTGTCTCCTATCCTGTTACTTTTCTCAAATTAATTTGCCTGTCAGTCTTAGGGAATTTTGTGTCATCGCACTTCTATTCCAGCAGTGAATTTGTAATTGGAAAGTAATTATTTAAGTTTTCCTTGTATCAGCATTTATTTGTTCATATTTTATTACTTAGAAATCACAGAATCTGCTGGGCTGAAAGGGATCCACTGGGAGCATCAGTCCAGCTCCTGGCCCTGCACAGACACCATAACAGTCCCACCCTGTCCCTGGGAGTGTTCTCCATACACTCCTTGGGCACTGGCAGCCTTGGGGCTGTGCCCGTTCCCTGGGGAGCCTGTTCTGTGCCCCACACCCTCTGGGGAAAGAACCTTTTCCTGATATCCAGCTTATATCTAATATCTAACTTAGAAATATGCAGGGATTTTGGAGTGGGTTTTTTAGCACCTACTTGTAACTCTGTTGAAAACTATGGAGGACGCAAGAACTGTGCTCTGTCCACCTTTTTGTGCTTAAAGTGGATGGTGTGCTCTTTAAATGCAGAGCTTTTAATAGTTCAGAGCCTTTTTCTCTTGTTGTCTTGCAATCCTTTTATGGGAATAATACCAATTTCCTAGTATGATCACAAAAGCCGTGTGGCCTTGGAGCAGAAACTACTTCAACACAGAGAGGTAAATGTAAAATACAGTGAGATACAAAATGGCACTTGCCAAAGTTGTCTGTCCCTTCTTTGGGTAGCTTTTTTTTGAACAAAAGGAATTCTGTGCAGCATTAAATGCTGGGCTTTATCACAGATTTGTATTCTAATGCCATATGAGCGAGACTGGAAAGAGCCTCCTTGGTCTCCAAGTCCAGGCAAAAGATCATATACAGGAGAAGGTCATTTATTTCCAGGCTTTTCAAGCAGCTTCTTATAGTAATGAGATTTTTTTTATCCCCACTACTTGGAGTGGAGTAAGTTTTTGTATCTCACTGTTCAAGAACTGTCTTCTAATTTTCTACTGGAATTTATCTGCAGATAATGAATCCCCATATGTTCCCGCGTCAACACTGCTCCTCAGTCTCAACAGCTCCTTTCCCTCTTTGCTCTTAACCCCTGAGATATTTACAACAACAATGTAATCCCCTTCAACTGCTGCTTTGTTGGGCTGAGTTCTCCTAAGTGCTTCAGAGATATAATATGAACCGCAGAGCATTATTGAGGAGTGTCCCTCCAGAATTACTTTGTGGTCAAACCTCATTAACCGCTTTCTGAAAGGGCTTGTTGCAAACAGTGAGATTATGCTGCTAGACATGCTGATGATAAAATGTAGGAGGTTTTGTGAGTGAAAAAGAGAATTTAAATTTCTTATGTCAGAGTAGGAGTGATTTTTTTTTTTTTTTAAAATCAGGAAAATAAAAATGGGATTAAGCTGATGATTTAAACTCCAAAAGCATGACAGAGGTATGATTAACCTATGTTACCCCTGCTCTTGCGAGACTGACTCAAGACCAGGATGAGTAATGGAATTTCAGGTCTCGTGGTTGAATTTTTTCAACTCTCCAGAAAAATGCAACAAATTGTCTTTCTATTGCAGTGTTAATAAAATGCTTTCTTAGAGGGAAAATTTGTTCTTCACCATATGNAAGTTTTTGTATCTCACTGTTCAAGAACTGTCTTCTAATTTTCTACTGGAATTTATCTGCAGATAATGAATCCCCATATGTTCCCGCGTCAACACTGCTCCTCAGTCTCAACAGCTCCTTTCCCTCTTTGCTCTTAACCCCTGAGATATTTACAACAACAATGTAATCCCCTTCAACTGCTGCTTTGTTCGGCTGAGTTCTCCTAAGTGCTTCAGAGATATAATATGAACCGCAGAGCATTATTGAGGAGTGTCCCTCCAGAATTACTTTGTGGTCAAACCTCATTAACCGCTTTCTGAAAGGGCTTGTTGCAAACAGTGAGATTATGCTGCTAGACATGCTGATGATAAAATGTAGGAGGTTTTGTGAGTGAAAAAGAGAATTTAAATTTCTTATGTCAGAGTAGGAGTGATTTTTTTTTTTTTTTAATCAGGAAAATAAAAATGGGATTAAGCTGATGATTTAAACTCCAAAAGCATGACAGAGGTATGATTAACCTATGTTACCCCTGCTCTTGCGAGACTGACTCAAGACCAGGATGAGTAATGGAATTTCAGGTCTCGTGGTTGAATTTTTTCAACTCTCCAGAAAAATGCAACAAATTGTCTTTCTATTGCAGTGTTAATAAAATGCTTTCTTAGAGGGAAAATTTGTTCTTCACCATATGATTGCACTGCTCCAAGCTGGGCTTCACTTATAACAAGAATTCTTTTTTAACCCATGAAGCCAGTGGTTTCTATGAAAACAGAAGGGCATCTCTTTTCAATACCCGTCTTTTCATCCTGAAGATTTCAGGTTTTTACTGTGGTTGGATGGCTCCTGTACTGGGAGAACAAGACAGATATCAATGATGACATCTGACATATGTTACTGCACTATGTAGGTCACTTATGGCCTAATGTGGGAGATGACAAAAGATAATTAATTTTGATTTCATGCCTATGATTCTTTAAGGAAGCCTTTAATGGTTTGTGTGGAATATCAAGTGACGTGTACTGACTCACTGCCTGAAAGCAAGAGCTAAGTGTTTTGGAAGGAGTGAGTCCACCTTCTAATTCCAGCCCTCCAGCCAGGGAGATGGCTCTACCTGGGGATATTTGAATGCCAGCAGTCTCTGCTGGCTATTATGTGAAGTAAGGGGATACATCCTCAGTAACGGTGCAACATGTGTTCCTATTCTAGCAACCAGGAGCTGGCTTTTTAGCACACAGTGTGTCTTGATTTTCACACAGCCATAAAATCAAGGTCTTTCTGTTTACACCAAGGCTGTAGAATGACTTACATTGCTCTGACTTATTTAAATGCTCTCTTCTTGTTTCCTTCCTAGGGTATCCGTGTTTACACGTTCCAGGGTCACGTGCATTCCTGTAATCATGCTACATTCAACAAGAAGGTAAGTTCTGCATGTGAATTTCCTTTTTTTCTTCCCTTTAACCATCACATTCCTTGCTCTAGGCCCATACTGTCCCTCTTCTTGGTGACACAGAGACCTCTGGGGCTGGATTCAGAATCAGTGCCTCAGAGTGGCCCCACCTGCCAGCCAGACCAGAGCCCCAGTGCCTGTTACAATAGAACTGCCCGCTCCTTGCTGCCTCCTCCTTCCTCCTTTGATCAGTGCACGATGTCTAAGACATTCTCCTCTGTTGGGATCATGGATTACTTTATTTAAATGATTTTTTGTTAGGTTTTTTTCCCCTGGCTGGTTACTTTATGGTTGTTGTGTGACAGGAACCATTTGACTGGGATTGGTGACAGACTGCTGTCTGAATGACTGATAATTTTGGAAGGGGAGGAATTTCTCCTGAATGGCTCTTAGAGGTCATAAGAAATACTCTGAAATGACCTAAACATTTGTGATGTATGATTCCTGCAGCTCTCCTGGCCACACTGCTCTTTAAAACTGGTGTGGAAGTGCTGAGGAATGTGCTGGTTTCTGCTGCCACTAGCAGCCTTTTCTCTCAGAGACCATCTTTCCTGAAAAATACCTTTGTGGTGTTCCTGCTCCCTGTGCTCCCACTGACACCTTCATTACAGGCAGAGCAAGGTACTAATTTTTCCTGCAGGAGATCCTGAATATTCTCCTCTTGCTCAGTATCAGCTGCTGTTGTGCCAACTGCTCTGCCAGCCCTGTGTGTTTGTAGGGCAAACCCCAGGGGCTGGCACAGCAGAAGGTATGGGATAAGCTGATGTCAGGGAGGGGAATAGGAATTCCCAAGGCATCTTAATTCTCTCTTGGCCATGTGCATCTATCTGTATTTGACAGGCACAATCTGCCTCTCAGTGCCCTGAGACACTGGGGAACAGAGAGTATTTAACAGGAGCAAGTGTGGTGAGGGAAATACCGTAGAGATGCCACAGCAGTGTCTTTAATGTGGGTATTCATTTACAAAGGGTAAATTTATGTGACCTATAATGATTAACAGGAAGCTGAAGGACCGCATATTGATAACCTTCCAGATAAGCATGTAGTTTTGGAAAGGAATATTACAGTTGGCATTAACTCTAGGCTAAAATCATTGGTTGACATTCTCAGTGATTGAGTTAGTAAAAATGGAAACATTTGGTGCAGCATTGGTCAAAGCGAGTGAGGAATATAACTTCAGAAGCTGTGACTGCAGTTGTGTAAGTTAACTCTGCTACTGAGAAATCAAGTAGTGGCCCTGAGTGGTACAAATAACAGTTGTCCCACTGGACAGCTAAGCAGGTGCTAAATTTAGCCAAAAATAGCACTTGAGAACTATTTTCTTACCCTCTAGTGCTTGCTCACCAAAAAATTAAGGTATTCCACCCTAAGCCAGCTGATTAAGGTGTTTGGAATGTCAATATTTTTGTTTAAAAGTGCATATTTTATGAGGAAAAATGTTTTTATAGAAACAGCCATATTTTCAACAATACTTTCATGGAAAAGATTTTGGACGTTGATCATGGACTATTTGGACAAAGTGCAACATTACTTCCAGAGTGTCCAACCTTATGCTTATACCTGGCCCAGGAAGCCCACAATAACAAAACTGAAGACTGCTGAAAAAACCCTACTTAGATTTTGTTTTGTTATATTTTCCTTTATCCTAGAGTCATGGGTCTGCACATCCCATGCTTTGCCAGAAGTGTTCCCTACATGGTCACACTCTGTGGGTGCAGAGCTGTAATGGTGAGAGATCCCAAGGGATTCACTCCTTTTTCTGCTTGGACATAAGTCAGTTTGAGTGGGTTCCTACATCATTTCAGTAGGCGTGTGGTAATCCTGTCTCAGGCTCATGGTGCCAAAAGAAGTTCAGAAAGAATATGAAATTCTAATTACTCAAGAACAAGGAATAAATTTTCTAGTTAGATCGGAAAGCCATCCAGGCAGTGTGTCCAAATATTAAGGGGTATTTTTGGGGAAGAGTATTGTGTGAAGCAGAAGCTAAAAAAGGATAATGCATTTATACAAATTGAATAAATCCTCATTAAGCTCTGTGAAACTGATTAAATCTGAGTTATTTACTACACCATGCTTCCGAATCTGTAGTTAATAGGGTTTTTTTTGTTAAGTGGGCAAGGTTTGCAGCCAGAACTCTTATTAGTGCTGAGATTCCCTAATTAGCCTGTTCTCTATGGAACAGAACTGCCAGCATGGCACCTGGAATGTGCCCATTTGTTTGGTCCTGCCTTGCTGGGACACGGGAATCACAGTGCCCTCTGCACTTGTGGTTATGTCAGGACTTTACAGATAACACTTCCAGCAGCATTTAAATCCTGCAGTTTTCCAGGTTGGTTCTCTCCCTGGAACGTTTGAGAACATTAGAGCAAAACCCACATAGCTGCTTTTGAATTGAGGATATGGAAAAATGTCCTTTCTTCTTTCCTCCTAAAAGTTACTGTTATCATCCCTTTTAGTCCCATGTTTCCATAACACAGTAACTTTGTAGAGAAAAATGTTTCAGATATTTATTTTTCACTGGGGTATGGCCCAAACAGCATTTCAGGTAAGCTCTGTACTTCCTTTGCAATAGTAAATCACCTATGCTAATGAAGTATAAAGACTATAGATGCTTGGTTGAGTCATTAATTTAAAGTAGAACAAAGTTTACTCCCTTATGTGTGTGTATATACGTGTTTGTGTCCAAAGAAAAGTATGTCAAGTTTCTGCCATTATGTGTTTGTGTCGTATCTGCAGGTTTAGGAATCGTTACGGTGGTTACCAAGTCTCCCCAAAACAACAAAAAAGTATTTTTAGAATTACTGGTATATTAGGAAAACCTAAAAATGATAAAAAATATGCTTGAGAACAACCGTGCAATTTTACCTCCCCAGGCCAAATGCAAGCGGCATCTAGGTCATTCCTCCATTGATTTACTGAAGGGCGAATAATGTCAGACAGTTTTTAAACAAAAACAAAATTTCAATTTTGTTTACCTGCTCAGCAGTCCAGTTGGATGTCAGCTACCATTTAGCTGGGCCAATAATATTGATATTTGATGTCAGTTCTTATTCATTACGGCACCCAAATGATGCAAAAGTCAGATCTCTCAGATGTTTCTATGGATAGCCAGATAAAGCCAGGGATGTCTGACTGCATCTAACAGACACAAACAAGAAAAGAACAGAATACAAAATCAAAAACCTATCTGCTCTTATTGTTATTTATGTATTCAAAGTGTTCACCTCTTTGCATAAACTCAAAGCCAGTTGCTTACAAAGGTTACCCAGTAATATCAAACGTGTTCAATTATACATGCAAAAGGGCTAATAGGTTCTTCCTCTAGTTTATTTCTGTCTCCATGCATAAGAAATATAATTACAGAACTGAATTACATTTTAAGTACAGATTTTATTATCATTAGTTAACCATTTTCAGGCCATCAGACACTGTTAGAAGTAAAAAAAAAAAATCCATTCCATGTCTCTGTCATGGCAAGGAACAAAATCTGTGTCAAAGCACCCCTATTTTCATTTGCTGGCAAACAGCTTTTTATGATACTAGGGAATCACTCTGAAAATTGTTCTGGAATTCACTTCTACACCCATTCTCTGATATAGTCATGTTATTCCCTAATTTTGGAAGTAAGTTTCCTGCAGTGCTCCCTTCCTTTGGCCTGTGTTACCCACAGACCCTGCGGTTAGCACTGGGCCTGCTTTACACATCTTGTGCAGACCTGATAACACGTTCTGAGGCCATTCCAGTAGAATTGGGTAGGTCCATCTTTATTTTGAGCAGTTTGAGTATTTTTGCTCTCCAACTCTGATATTGTTAATGTAGAAGTCAGGATGACTATGTCTAGCAGATAGCCTAGAAGAAAAAATACCCTTCTGGATCTTACTGTGAGGAAGCTGCAATATGTAGGATCTTATTTAACTGTTAAAGGCCAGGGAAATTCAGGATGCATTGGTTTGGAAGGGAGTGGCTCTCCTGAGTTGCTATATCCCTGTGTCCTTGAGAAAAGAGACAGTCTCACAGCCAAGGCCCTCCAGTGGGATTAAAAAAACCACAAATCTAGGACTGATTTTTAAATGTCACACTTTGTTTGTGTCATTCAGTTTCCCATCACCATTTCAGATTTCTCATCAGAGATCATTTGCAAAGAAAAACTCAGTAATAGGTGTCACACAACTCAATAAGCCAAGGGCAGAGAGAAGCCACATGCAGCAGATGATGGGCACTGAGAAACCTTCAGTGTCAGTAAATGCACCGGCTGCTGGAGTTTGCCTCTGCATTCCTAAATCAGACAAAATGCAGTTCCTTCACTCTCTCTTTGTTTTGTCCTCCTGGGGTTTTTTTTTGATCGAAAATCCCAGTTATAATTTCTTGTGAGGAAAAAATCATTATAAAATCTCTTAGTCTAGCAGTTTGCTTAATCAAGGCACAAACTGACTTTGAAAACTTGGCATTACCTGTTTTTTCTATTCTCTCTAACATATATAAATACATTATATATAAATAAACATAAACCTGTTTGAAGATTCTAAACCCAATCCCGTCAAGTTTACTAACTCTAAAAATAATCACGGCTCAAGAAAATCTGCCTTCTTTTGTTTCAAGCCTTTGCATTATGAGATGTGAGATGAGTTTATTCTGCCACGGGACCTCTCTCCTCCAGCCCCCGGGTTTGCATCCCTTTTTTGTTTGGACAGCACTCTCAGGCACAGGGTAGGATTTGGGGCTGTCCTGGGCAGGCCAGGGGTTGGACTTTGATGAGCCTTGTGCGTCCCTTCCAAGCCAGGATATTCTGTGATTCTATGATTTACCACAGAGTTGTTTTTTTAGTTCTGTTTTTACAATCCCTCCTGGTGCTCTTTGTTGTCACCTTGCAGGGACTCTCAGTGAACCCCAAAATATCTTGTAAAATTCACCCGAACAAATGTGGGGCGTGGGGAGGCTTAGATTTTAGAAATCCTTCTTTTGTTTTTCCTCATGGCTGGCTCTAGGAGAGTATTTCAAACCCATCAAGAAATTAATTCAGTAGCCATCAAGAAATTCAGTACCTGAAGGGAGCCTAAAGGAAAGATGGAGAGAGACAAGGGCCTGGAGTGACAGGACAAGGGGGAGCGGCTTCAAACTGACAGAGAGTAGGGTTAGACTGGATGTTGGGAAGAAATCCACATGATGATGGTGTAGATGGGGAATGTGGGGTAGGAAGCAAGGCATGTGTCTGCCATCATGCTGTCTCATTTGTTTTGAACCAGCAGTAAATGAAATATTTAAATATTTAGCTTTTCTAATTGAAGCTTTTAGTCAGATTTTGCTCTTCTTTAAATATTTGCACATGATGAAGCTTTGTCTTAACTCTTCATGATAAAAATTTGGGGTAATGCACTGACATTTGGATTCAGACAGCTCTGTAAAGCCCTAGAAGAAAAAAATGTGGCATCATTTTTAGATGACTTTGACATAACTTGGGTTTGAGTAACTTTAAAGACTTTTAAAAATTCCTTAAAGAATTGTATATTCTAGGTCAGATTGGCCCTTGAAAGATCCTCAGCAGAAACCGATAATAATTGACTCTACAGTGTTTTCTTTTATGTTTTCAGACTTTATATTTACAAATATAAACATATTGTTATGTCCATTTGCTGCTAACTAAATGAAACAGAGATTATCTCCTTTAATGTGATTTTGTTTGCTTATTTCTGTGTTCTGAAGTGAATGTGACCCTCTGTGTGTACAGTACATGAAGCAAGCGCTGTTTAGCATGCAGAACCGCAAGCACTGTGGAAAACTTTGCCCTTCTTTCCTAGAGGAGAAGAATTAATTCGTGTATCCTAAGGAATAAGGA
The DNA here is from genome assembly GCA_013400675.1 of Oxylabes madagascariensis. NCBI lineage: Eukaryota > Metazoa > Chordata > Aves > Passeriformes > Timaliidae > Oxylabes > Oxylabes madagascariensis. Next base: position 1,497 of record VYZR01051722.1, on the reverse strand, counting down.
TTTTTTCTAAATTGCATCTCCTGGAGCAGCACACCAGCCTTTCCTGTGGCAGATGTACACCGTGGGTCCAGACCCTACGTAATTCATTTTTCACCAGCTGTTTCTTAAACTCAATTTTTTTGCAAAACAAACAAAATCGAAATGCAAAGATCCACTTGAATACTTTAAAATTCAACTTCCCATGTGCAGTACAGTCCAACCTGCCTCTCTTTGCGGCAATTCATGGGAAATTATGTTCTAAAACCCATGCGAAAGCAGCACAGCATCCCCACCTTCTACCCTGTGACTCTCTCATGTGACAGTCACGTTTTTGACAAACTGTGGAACTTTTACCTTGTGTTACCAGTGGCAGTGTTGCTGTCACTGCCTGGACAGAGAACCACTGAGCTGTAAGGCTAGAGCTCCAGGCAATACTGCTCACACTGGGTCTGCTCCCTGCCAGCCCTTCCAGTGCTCCCAGTTTGTTCTGGGCAGGCATTGGGGCTCACATTGCACATTGCAATAGCCTGGACACCTCCTAAAACAGGTGCTGTTGGATTTGCACTGCTTACCAATGGATGAGGAACAGCTCTTCCAACAATGTTTGTGCAAAGCTCTCTCTTCAAAAGGGCTTAAACTAAATGTGGGGTAGAGAAATGGGATTAGTTTAGACCCTTGGTTTGTATTTGGTAAGAGGAGTCTTGAACATTTACCACTCATCAAATCATGGCCAAAGGGAAGCAGGGTGCTTAGAACAGTGCTGTATCTGTGGTGTAAAGGATGTGGCTTTGCAGAATACCAAGCTGGACTTAAAATGAATTTATGCAAGCATGAAAGTAGGACCAACTTTGGAAAGAAAGGCTTCTCTGTTATGAAAATGCAATTAATCTGTGGTTGAATAAATATCACTTTTAGAAGGTACTTGAATATCAGATTGATTTAATCTGAAAATATCTGAGAACGCACAGCTGAAGCCCATCAGGGGTAGAAATGCATATTGTTTTGGTGCCGTATTGGGTTTGCAGGGCAAGGTTTGCCATGCAGACAGACAGCGCCACTTCGGGGCAGGCCATGGGTCAGTCCTGGTCCTTTCAGGGCTCTCAGCAGGCCCTGGATCAGCTGCTGCCATGTCGGGGCAGGCCATAGGTTGGCCACCACCTATTTCAGTGTGGCCCAGAGGCTGACTAAGACTCAAAGGCACAGGGGGATGGAGCAGTGGCCAGCCTGGTGGCTTTGAGCCAGTCAGCCATTTCTCTGGTCTCCTACAGAGGGACGTGAGAACTCTGAGGTCAGTGAGGACCATGGGGGCTGTGAGGGCTGTGATGGATGTGGGGGCTGTGGAGGCTCTGAGAGCTGTGTGGGCTGTGAGGGCCATGGAGGCTGTGAGGGCTGTGGTGGGTGTGGGGTCTGTAGGGACAGTGGGGGCTGTGAGGGCCAGGGGGGCTGTGAGGGCTGTGATGGCTGTGAGGGCTGTGGGGGTTGTGGGGACTGTGATGGCTGTGAGGGCCATGGGGGCTG